>JAJAGP010004964.1:0-40235 GCA_025084515.1 Ancistrus triradiatus | reverse complement strand
AAGACATAAACATATATATAAAACATATAAGACATAATTCAGCAGTAAATCAGTCTAGAATGAGATCTCATCTGTTTCTCCTTGTTTCTCCTAAGGGGGGTTTAGGAGAAATAAATGAGAAATAGGTAAGCCTTTGTTGAGACAAAATTAAGATCTTATCTATTTCTCCTACATTTCTCCTGAGACATAGAAAAGACGATCTTGAGAAATACTTTTTTCCTTTGGGGAGTGATGAACACTGGGAAATGTAGTGAGGAAAAGCTGCGGTCATGTTTAAACGCTTCTAATATCTGTGCTATGAGATATATATATATATATATCCATATATCCTAGATTTACAAGAAATTCAACTTACGATGGATTTGTCAGAAGGTATCCCCATCGTAAATCGGGGACTACCTGTACAAAAATCAGAATTGAAGACTTTTTGAAAACGAAAACGTTTTTGGCATGCAAGCCAAAACGATACTGCTAACATTCATCAACAAAACCTGTGGACAACTTTACTCCAGCTCATTTATCAATGCCTGTAATTTAGGTTTCAGCTGCTTTCTCCCATCATCAAGACTTAAAAGGACCACCTGAATGAACTCAAAGAAACCAATTAGCTTATCAGGGTAGTTCAAATGGAGTGCATAGACAAGTCCAAACAAAATCACCAGTGAATCTGTCCAGGATCTGTGAGACATTACAACCTGATCTTCAAGAATGATTGACACATGATGTGATTCAAAGGGAACTCCTGCAGGCACCTCCTCTTCACTGACCACTGCCACCAGAGCCACTGCAGCATTTTCGGTTACCTCCAACTGATCCTGAAAAGGGAATACATGTAATCATCAAACTTATAAAAAGGCTAATGATGAATAAGAAACACAAATACTACATAGCTTTCAGATTTGTACATGCAAGCTGAAGCAGTGTGCAGTAGGGAAAGTAAGCATTCAACATTTCAACTTCCTTTTTAAATCAAACACAGCTCCAATGCATTAATTCACATGAAATGTTGGCCAGACATTGGTATCAAACTCAAGAAATTAGCTATGTATACAGGAACAGTTGGGCACAAAAATACCTTGCAAGTTCTGAAGACAGCGGTAAGCCGGCCAAGGCTGCTGTTCTAGCTGCACTTATGTTGTTCTTGTCCTGTTGCACAAATACAAGGCATGCATAGGAGGACGTCAAGTCCACTGTTCACATTCAACATTAATGTAATGCATTAAAAATATTTTACCTATTCCTCATATGCCATCAAAAGTTCTTCCATCTTCTTACCAAAACTTCTAGTCTTCATCATTTTGTAGAGCTTTAGCAGCTGAGGTGTATATTTGTCAAGTGCAGAAAAGAAGGTAAATGGTAGATTTTGATTGGTGATCCTGTGGAATTCACTGTAGACCTGCATGGAAAACAAAAGTAATGTATGACAGTAAAACTGAATTTTTCAGACATTTTACACAGACATACCAGATTAAACTACCCATTTCTAAGTAATGTACCCAGATCAAGCATTATTACAATGACGACTCGGACAACATATTTCTGTTTCAAATTTAAGTAGCTTTTTTAAGTTGTACTCACTTGGGCTTCACTAAAGAGTGCAGGCCCATCTGTCTTTTAGTTCAGCAATGGGAGGAGCTGAATTCACAATTTCTTCACGCCGGAATGCAAAGGTACGCTGCATTTGTTGATGGATAAGTATCATGTCTCTTTCTATCAATGTCCTCTTGAACTGCTCCACCATCTCAAGCCTCTGGGTCTCCAGCGTGTCCTTAGATTCTCCATGGGGATAATTGGGAAGGTAGTTGACTTCCCCTCCCTGGATGCTGCACCCTCTGGATTGGTCCTGCTACGCCTTCCTGAATTCACAGCCACATCCTTTATACCAGCCCTGCTCAGTTTGGTCTTGTAATTGCCCATTTTGAAGCGTAGACTGTTCTTCCAACCCTCATACCCTGTCTTGGAACCTCTTTCTTTCAGACATGGATGTTTGTTCACAAGAGCCTCTGCAGCTTTGCCTATCTGTTTTGAACTAGGGTAAGCTTTATGTTTATATATTTCAGCAGCCATTGCATCCAGACTACTGTGTTTTTGGTCCCTGGACAACCTCAGATTTTGCCCTTCTTTTTCAAACGCACAGTTGCCTTCTCTTAGGACGTGTTCCACCTCGTATGAGAACATTGGAACAATGAAGACCTCGGGCCATTGGCTGAAACGCTCTGCTGAATCTCTATTATCTGACAATATCACTGTGTCATCTGTGCTGGTTGAACTTGGATCCGAATCAATTATTTTAACTGTCTTTATGGTTGCCTTGGATGGTAGGTCCTCTATACTGACCAAATTGCAGAGAGCATTGTCAAACTCTGGGTCTTGAAACTGCAAGCGAAAATCAAAATTCACATTCAGCTTGTTTTTCACCTTAGAAATGAGGGCATTCGCAGTCTCAGGGTGAGAGGGCAAGATAAGCCTCTCAGCATTGACATCATCAAGGATGACCCTTAATTTCAGAACATAAGTCGCTTCCATTGGGACTATGTTAGGAAAACCTGTAACACAAAAACAAAGGTACTCCATGTGCTGGCTCTCTTTCTCACTACCTGCCTAGACCCCACACACATACAATATATACCATGGATCAAATGCTCCCTTATTATTAGACCCAAACCTTCTAAAATACAAACAAAGCACAGGAACCTGTAAAATATGGGTCATAGTAAAAATGTTGCTAACAATGGTTGATGCTAACTATAGAAATTGTCTTGTTTGTCTTCTCTGGTGCAGTAATCAGGAAAAAGTTTCACTCCAGCAAGGAAGGACTCACACAGAGAACAAAAAAAGAACTCTGGAACAAAGTCTTGATTTTTTTTTCTAGTTGTTACCTTTCCAGGATGTACAGACAGTGAAATAACTGTGGAAATTAGCTTTAAGTACAAAACTGCAAATTTTCTGTCCATGTTAGACCTTCTTCAGTGCAAAAGCAGCAGTGAATGATTTGTGTTACTTTACAGGTACACCTAATTAATCGTCTTTTTGCACTGGGGAAGGCACAACATGGATGAAACAGTGTATGTACTGCTCCGCATTTAGGGGTGGGAATTATCACAATTTATTAAGGTAATGTGACAAAATTTGTTATTGTGACAGCCGATATGCATTTTGAGGACATCATCAGTGCTTAAACAAAACTGACCAACTACATGTTTCATTATAAAGAGAGTAATTAGTCCTGTTTAACTGGATGAAGTGCAGCACATTTTGAAAATAAGTCACTTTACCAAGTATGGGATAATATCTGAATAGTAGTTTTCAAGAATCTGTCACTACTGATGCACTTTGTCTGTGATCACTTGTATTGTGATAAATATTGTGTATTCTGAAAATGTCTTTACATATTGTGATATAGTATGTTTACCATATTGCCCACCCCTATCTGCAATGTAACACATTAAAATTAGGAAATATATTAAAACCAGACTCCAACCATAGAAGAAAATGGACATTAACTTTAAGCATCTTGTCCAGTGTGCCCAGGGAGATGATCACTAGTGTTCTTTGAAAGCTTCACAACAACATCTAACCTCACTCAGGTTAAAAAGAAAAGCGGCAGAGGACTGCTACTTGTTGTGGTGCTCCTCATTTACTCAGACACTGAAATAAAATGTTTAGTTGTAAGAAGTAGCCTACTTGATAATTTATAAGCAAACAGAGGCATTTGGTCAGCCAACTGACATGCAGATTTTACTGTGTGGCTCTTGCTTTTGTGATCTGTTAGCTCATATGAGCGTAAATGCTCAATGTACCAGCTCTCATAGTCTTTCAGTAGAAAGATGTCATTTCCAATAAGTAATACATTTCTGATCTCTTTAAATTCAGGCAAGGCAGCATGTGCCCCAGTACAAACATGCCAACCGCAAAAGTTGTACCTTGAATGGTTGCCTATTTTGCATCATATACACTGCTGCTGTCTGTGATAGTTGATATTAACGCATGTGCATCGGTAGGCAGTGATTCAACAAAGACAGACTCCACTTTTGATGTCTGTATGGGAGGCTTGAAAAATCTTGGAGATGACAAATAGAATGGCATCATGTTTTGGTGTGTTTCTGCTAAAGTTTTCAACACATTTTTGTAGTTATGAGTGTCACAAACAATTTTCTTGAAAACCTTGTGCTTCCCCTCAAACCTCATTGTCCAGAGGTGCACCAGAGGACCAAAGCACTTAATGAGATGAGGATAATGTTCAATGTAATGATGCTTTGGTCGTAATCGTAAGCTGGGTAAGACTGCCTGAAGCAGCTGCCTGTGATCTGAAATCTTACATGCCATGTACTGAATGGTTTCGTCTGTGAAAGCGTGAGACACAGCAAGCTCAACTATATCTTTTAAGTCCAATAGCACCTCCCAAAACGTGTCCCCTTCTGGGACTCTGGAGCCAATGAGAACAGGTAGCAGTCTAAGCAGAGTGTGGTTCTCATGCCCATTCCCACCAATTGTTCCTCGACTGGCAAAATTCTGAGGAATTGGGTGAGGACGGTCAACCTTATCAGAATGTTGGAAGGGAAAAGACAGTATTGCCAAAGTGAAGTATTTCTTTGCAATCAAAGCTTTCAAACAATGTGCTAACTCCACATTAACGACACCCTCAAACAGGCCATGGAGGATGTCAGGTGGAAATCCTGTGGTAGGATGGAAATAAGAGAGATGGTCAGATAGAACACAACTGTTTTTTACACCATAATTCTCTTCATTGGCATTGATCTGTATTTCTTGAACAAGGTTATCATGCTGATCTTTGGTTCTCATCTCAAAACAACCAGTGACTGCATCTGAATTTTGCATTTCTGTCTGGGTGGCAAGGCAAAATCTACAGAAATATGTAGACCTGAAACTCTCACTGAAACCAGCTAGCCCATGGGCAGCAAGGTTATCAGCCACAACAGAGTAGACCGTGCCTTTGAGACAGTTTCAATGTAGACACCCACTTTTTCAAGAGTTTATAAATCACTCAATAGCGGTGCAAAAACTTTTGCATATCCAAACTGTCGTACATCATTTGAATTGCACAAAAGGGCCAACTGAGTAGAGTGGAGGGCTGAGCGGTACTTAACTGGCAGGTTAGCCAGTGTCCAATAAACCGCAAACACTTTGTGGATGTTTTTTGATGTTCCTAGAGGGTTTGCAATTTCAAAATCATCAACATAAAGAATTATTGATAATTTTTTCGTCCTCATCTGAAAGCAGCAGATTTTCCTGGTAGTGGGAGCCATCGCAGTATGACAAATACTGTCCAGGCAACTGCGAAGTGTTTTTATGGAGTTTCTCAAACATCTGGTTTTTTCAACAGCAGCTGCAAACTTGCAAGAATGGGTACATACATGTAGGTACACTGTGATGACTCAATAAGGTACTCTACTGGCCTAACAAATGGAAACTTCTCCTCATAATAAGATTTTCTCCTCTTAGCTGTTGACAGTGGTCCTTCAGACATCACAGATGTATGCAAAATGTTGCTGTCTGAAACTGCCTGGAGAATGTCACTTACAAGAGCATTACTAACAGGGTAGTTATGTTTTTCCAGCACCTTGATTACAGATTCTCTGACAACAGGTTCTGACAGTGAAAACAACTGATCAATATGCTCAGTGATCTCCTGTGTTGCCCTCTGTGATACATGGAGAATAGTTTTCATCTTCAAAAAGAATGCAGTCAGATTGAACTGTAACTGCTCTGCTAATCCCTCAGTGCAACTGCCTGCTACTTGAACTTGCAAGCCTTAAACGGACATGGCACCATTTCTTTCCGTCTTAAGTGCCACCTTAGATGAACATGCAAGTCCCTCTCAAGAAATTGCTGCTTAAAATTACACACAGGGCAATGAAATGCCTGATTAATTGTCAAATCATGACTGTCTCCACCTACCACTCTTTTCTCAGAATGTATTCTCGATACTTGTACCTTCAATGAATTAAAAGTACTAAATGTACAAATGCAGCTGTTATACAAGCAAGGCAAAGGTGAAACTGTGGAATATTGGCCATGGTGGAGTCTGTAATGTTGCAATAGCTGTATTTCTAGAAAAAGCACACAATTTACATATCCACATGATGAAAAAAAGATAAAAATTGGTATAAAACTAGGCAGTAAATATGTTCTGGTTTCTGTCCAAGGCTTGAATTAGCTATCACATTTTCCACTAACCACATGAAGAAAAGTTTTTTTTTTCTTAACAAACCGAGCGCGAGCACTATGGCTTGCATTAGCTTAAATATTTCCATGGCCATTCTTTCTTTAAATGGTGTTTAGTGGTGTCGCTCACTCATTTGTGTGATTTCAAATTATTTTAACATCGGTTACTGACGTTACCTTAGCTAACTTTACTAGCTAAGTGGCTGGTGAATTGCAGGGGTATATTAGCCCGCTAACATGATTACAACTTTACATAAAATTTACTCAGCAGCAACTTGACAGCTACAATCAAGAAACCTAACCCTACACCTTTTTTTTCTTATACACTAAGGCAGGAATTGAGCTGCTCCGTTATCCCAGTGCTGAGTGAACGCTCTCTTTCCCGCCATGAAGAGGTGACTTCCAGTCGCCGCGCGGTGGTAGACGTATTCAAGCACCCTCCTGACGTCACACGTACGCTGGCGGCTAGGGAGTGCGTTTCTAATGTTTTTCTCATGACTAAACAAAAATGTCAGTCGTTCAATTCAGTTTATGTAATGTATTTTTCATTTACCTAATTACCTAATCACTACTGTAACACGCACACAAGCACAACTCAGAAAGGCTGATAATGATAGCATTATGGGCACAATCTTCATTCCATATTAACAAGACAATTTATTATTTATCCGTTCAGAATGTTCAGAAATTAGTTAATTATAGCAATTATATTTAAATATGTAAATTGTTAAAGTGTATTTTGCAGAACAATTTGAGGATGAATTAGTCTAATTTGGTTACAAAAGTGAAATCTCTTAAGCCAAGCAATGCAAACCATGCAGCACAAAATATATATAAAAACAACTTAAAGAAAATGACTCAATGGAACAAGCTAGAATTATATCACCGATACTTAAAACGCTCTAAAAATTTAAGGGCACTCATAACAACCAAGTTACTACTTCAGCAATGCATTTTTCAATTAGATTAACTTGATGGGAATTAGTGACTCCAATTTATTTTCAAGATTAAGTTATGTTAAGTCACTTGATTTATTAAGATATACTGTTAGGTTTTACAGTGTACATAACCTTTCTATTCCTTCTCATATATTTAATCGCTGCTTTATTTATATCTCTATCTCTTATGTTCATTTCTCTCATACACTATCATAAAAATGATCTTGTTTATAAGACTAAAGTCTAAAGTCTGAATGTGTCAGTGTTAATCATCCTAGTAGGTAGGTTGAAAATGGGCAAATCAATAATCACAAATGTTGATCAAATTTGTAACTTGTAACATCAGTGGCGCTGTTTTCAGGCTAAATGAGCTAAGACTTAGCAGAGCAAAATCAACATATACTTACAAGACCTAAATTAAATTTTATTCACAGCGACTTATAATTTCAAACAAAGAAGAGTCTCAATTCTCATAAATAAAATATTTATTTGTTAAAACATTATTATTACGGACCCAGAGGAAGATATGTGATTGTCAGTGTCGATAATAATAATATAACCATTCAACTGCAATATTTATATATTGTCCAAATAAGGATTACCCATAATATTTTCATTTATTTTTCTATAACTGAAAAGAAGATTTCAACACTGACAGACAGCTGACAGATCCAATACTTCTGGCAACCAGAACAACTGGAATGCTAGAGAATTTTAGATATTTTTAGACATTTTAGACAGTAATATAGCCTACATTCAATCATAATTATGTATTATTACAGTGGTGCTTGAAAGTTTGTGAACCCTTTAGAATTTCCTTTAGTTCTGCAGAAACATGACCTAAAACATCATCAGATTTTCACACAAGTCCTAAAAGTAGATAAAGAGAACCCAGTTAAACAAATGAGACAAAAATATTATGCTTGGTCATTTATTTATTGAGGAAAATTATCCAATATCCTATCCCGTCTCCAGATTCCTGAGAAGCTGAATTTCTAACAGGGTGTATACTATCTAGTCAGGCACTGGTGGACGCACATATTTGCAACCACAAGATAAGTTCTGTGCATGTTGGTCATGCCCACCCAGTCAATCTTGTTTTAGTAGTAACATATCACCCTTCAAATTAAGTCTCAAGTATGTAGGACTGTGGTAGCCTAGCGGGTAAGGTACTGGACTATGGACCAGAAGGTCCAGGTTCAAATCCCACCTCTGCCAAGCTGCCACTGCTTGCTCCTTGAGCAAGGCCCAAAATTGCTTGGTTTGTAAGACTGTACCAATTGTAAGTCGCTCTGGATAAGGGATAATGTAAAAATAATGTAAATGTAAGTAAAAATGAAATGGAAGCCTTTGAAATGTCTTGGGGTAAATGATGTGAGCACTTGTGAACTTTGCCTGTCATAGTCCTATATAAGTCGTGAATAGCCCATGTATATACCTCAATATCATGACCTAATCTTATATCGAAGACCCCTGTACACTGCCTGGCCAAAACAAAGAAACAAAAAAATTCTATTTTATATTATATTGAATATAAATATATAGCTGCAAGTTTCATGTATTAAATGTTGTTTTGTTTTCACAGCTGCATTCTTGCTGGAAAAGAATGAAACATTACGGAAAAGAATTAACTTTATCACAATATGCTAATTTTTTGAGAAGGACCAGTATATTTTTAACTTATTGTACATTCCGACACATTGCTGCTTATTGCACTTCTTGTTAGATGCTAAACTACATTTCGTTGCGTTGTACTTGTACATGTGTAATGACAATAAAGTTGAATCTAATATAAAAAAAAATTCTAAAACAGGTCAGATCATAACAGAAAGGAGAAGCAGGATCAACCCCTCAAAGATGAGATCCTTGGTTTTTTTTTAATGCCAATCTTCATTAAAAACTGT
The DNA here is from genome assembly GCA_025084515.1 of Ancistrus triradiatus. Classification (NCBI taxonomy): domain Eukaryota; kingdom Metazoa; phylum Chordata; class Actinopteri; order Siluriformes; family Loricariidae; genus Ancistrus; species Ancistrus triradiatus. Next base: position 31,207 of record JAJAGP010004964.1, on the reverse strand, counting down.
AACCTGGTTGTTGCTTTTCCTTTTTTTTCACATTTTTATTTAGATTTTGTTGAGTGTCGTTTTGTTGATGATGTCTTGTTTCCCTGTATATAGTTGCAAATTTACAAATAATACACATAATCAGAGACCTGAGACCAGATTGTAGCTGTAATTGAGATGGGTCTTCGTTTTTGTATTTTATACATCGATCGATCTCCGGTTTGCGTTCTCATTTCTAAACTTTCTTATGATTTCAACTAATGACCGAGTAGTCACATGACAAAGAGCTCAGCGCTGATTGGCTGTGGGAGTTGTATGTAGGGTAAAAGAAATTTCAGTATTCCACTTCGAAGTTTCACCTCACAGGCTACGCCGCCGGTAAGTGTCATTTAGACTAGGTAATTAGCTATATTACTATAAATGTTGTGAGAAATAAGTATTAAACGTATATTGATATGCAGAAACGTATATTAGAGTGCAGATATGAGTGCATCTTGATTTCATAGTGCGTTATGGCCAACACCCTGCAGTAACTGTACTAGATAACGACAAGTTAAGACACTTGCACTTTTTGCAGTTGCATTTTTATCCCTGATTGTTTAAACGAATGATGATTCAGAAAATAGTAGATCTGACTTGCTTCTTACCTGTACACCGTAACCATTACCTCTGAAAGTAAACTAACATACACATATATAATAAGTATATATGTGTGTATGTATATACATTTGTATGTATATATTTATTACGTATACATATATATATACGTGTGTGTGTGTGTGTGTGTGTATATGTGTGTGTATATATATATATATATATATATATATATATATATTTTAGGGATGCACCGATATTGAACATCTTGGGCCGATACGATAACCAAGTTTTAGCACATTATTGTGGCCGATACTGATGTTAAAAACCGATAACTTAACCTTTCTGCATTTCAAATACAGTAAATTATTTTTGCAATAAAATAATAATAAAGAAAACAGTTAAATCAGGAAAAATGGTTTAACATTTTATTTTTACCCTTCCTTGAAAAAGGTAGGAAACTGAACTTGAACTGGTACAGGCAGGAACAAGTACAATTAAGTGTGTAAGAAATCTTATGACTGAGAAGCTCCAAGAAAGAATAGAACTGCAACTGTACAGTCAGCATCATCAGATATTTTGCTTAATAAATAACAGCCAAAAGAAAAATCAAAGAAATATTCATATGTAAATATATTATAAATATCGGTTATAATATCGCCTAAAATTTTAATATGCCGATATTCTAAGATGCCGCCGATATATCGTGCATCACTAACACACACACACACACACACACACATATATATATATATATATATCAATCAATATTAAGATACACTCACTGGCCACTTTATTAGGTACACCTGTTCAACTGCTAGTTAATGCAAATATCTAGTCAGCCAATTACATGGCAGCAAGTCAGTGCATTTAGGCATGTATACAGCATCAGAATGGGGAAGGAAGGTGATTTAAGAATATTCATATCATGCATGTGCAGCCTACACATCTGCAGCAACTGCATGACGGTATCATGTCAAAATGGATCAAATATCCGAGGAATTTCCAGTACCTTGTTAAATGATGAAGAATTAAGGCAGTTCTGAAGGCAAAAGGGTCTCCAACCCCTTTGTAAGTAATACGACAAACGCTGAGTGAACTTTGTTACTGTATGTGTGTATTTGTCCTTGACTGGTGTACATGTGTTTTGTTTCCAAGTTGTGTGTTCATATCAGTTGACCTTTGAGTTCTGCTCTTTATTAGTTAACAAATTAGGCTAGAGTTTATGTTTATCTACCCTTCAGTCAAAAAGTGATTTCAGTGGCTTTAACTATCCCTCAGAGTACAATTTAGAGCATCTTCTGAAAAAGTGTGCAATTCTGATGCTAGATAGCAATAGATTTTATGAGACCACAATACACCGTATCTATTGCGAAGTGTAGTGGTGGTAGCATTATGTTGAGGGGGTGTTTTATTTCACGTAATTAACACTGGAAAAAACGTATATCAATATTTCCAATATCCTTTGCCCCAGAGCCGTTTGTTTCATAGAAGTTATCCAAAAATAAAATAAGGCCCTGTGTATAATATGGTTGATGGGAATAATCAGTCTGTTGAAAGATACAGGTACATGTATAGTAGGGCTGTGCTGATAAATCGACACAGCAATATATCGCAATATTTATTTTCATGATATACTACATCGATGTTTTTGAAGGAAGAAAAAACACATTTGAAATGGGGTGTAAACTACAAGCTCTGTTCCTATAGATGTTGTGCAGTGTTTTGACTCAATTTGTCCACTGAATTATCAATGTGATGTGACATATTAAGACGACTCAGATTATGAAACTTGTATTTCAGCTGTTTTTATATTTTCAGTGAACTGTGTGGATTTTCTCGACATGCATCGTATCGCAGTGTATCAGGATATAATTGTATCGTGGACCCAATACCCCACCCTTAATGTATAGTGATGATGGCCACTCTCTTGTTGACAGTTGCCTTGCAAAAGTATTCGGCCCCCTTGAACTTTTCAACCTTTTGCCACATTTCAGGCTTTAAACATAAAGATATGAAATTGTAATTTTTTGTGAAGAATCAACAACAAGTGGGACACAATCGTGAAGTGGAACGAAATTTGTTAGATATTTTAAACCTTTTTTAGAAATAAAAAACTGAAAAGTGGGGCGTGCAAAATTATTCGGCCCCCTTGCGATAATACTTTGTAGCGCCATCTTTTGCTGCGATTACAGCTGCAAGTCGCTTTGGGTATGTCTCTATCAAGAGAATGACATTTTTGCCCATTCTTCCTTGCAAAACAGCTCGAGCTCAGTGAGGTTGGATGGAGAGCGTTTGTGAACAGCAGTTTTCATCTCTTTCCACAGATTCTTGATCGGATTCAGGTCTGGACTTTGATTTGGCCATTCTAACACCTGGATACGTTTATTTGTGAACCATTCCATTGTAGATTTAGCTTGGATCATTGTCTTGTTGGAAGATAAATCTCCGTCCCAGTCTCAGGTCTTTTGCAGACTCCAACAGGTTTTCTTTCAGAATGGTCCTGTATTTGGCTCCATCCATCTTCGGATCAATTTTAACCATCTTCCCTGTCCCTGCTGAAGAAAAGCAGGCCCAAACATGATGCTGCCACCACCATGTTGACAGTGGGGATGGTGCGTTCAGGGTGATGAGCGGCTGGTGTTGCTTTTTGTACGCCAAACATAACGTTTTGCATTGGGGCCAAAGTATCTCGGGACCTGCCTGGTTTGTTCCTTGGTTCTTCATGAATGCTCTCTGCGCTTTAAACAGAACTCTGAGAAATCACAGAGGCATGTGCATTTTATACAGAGACTGATTACACACAGGTGGATTCTATTTATCATCATCAGTCAGTTAGGTCAACATTGGATCATTCAGCAGAGATCCTCACTGAACTTCTGGAGTGAGTTTGCTGCAACTGAAAGTAAAGGGCCGACGATAATGTTTGGCACGCCCCACTTTTCAGTGTTTTTATTTCTAAAAAAAAGGGGTGTTTAAAAAAATATCCAATAAATTTCACTCCACTTCACGATTGTGTCCCACTTGTTGTTGATTCTTCACAAAAAATTACAATTTCATATCTTTATGTTTGAAGCCTGAAATGTGGCAAAAGGTTGAAAAGTTCAAGGGGGCCGAATACTTTTGCAAGGCGCTGTATTTCCACTGTTGATCACTTGGCTGTACATATTTCACTATGTTCATTGTATATTTTAAGAGTCGACACATTTTGTACCAAACTTGGGCATAATTAGTTTCAAATAATTGAAGAAATAGAAGAATGTTAGCTGAATGCATTCCATGTTAGAATTACAGCTTGGCAAGGACCTTCTGGACTGTAACTGGTGTTGTAAAGCTCTATTTGCTTTATGGTAACCAGAGTGAACATGGTGAACATTTCGTATTACAAAACTGCATCAGGATGTTGCACAATGATGTATCTGCTCTGTGTTTTGCAGCAATGTGGATGTACATATTGGCTTTGATTGTGCTGTACTATGTGGTGCGCTGGTTCCGTGAACTAGCGAGAGTTCCAGACAGAGGCTTGAAGTATGTGTACATCACCGGCTGTGACTCAGGCTTTGGAAATCTTCTAGCCCGCCACCTGGACAAGTGCGGCTTCAATGTGGTAGCAGCGTGTTTGACTGAGAAGGGCGAAGAGGAACTGAAAAAATCATGCTCATCCAAAGTGTCAACAATCTCTCTTGATGTGAGGAAGTCTGAAAGCATAGACAAGGCTGCAGCTTTTATTAAGAACCTTGTTGGAAATAAAGGTGAGGAAATAAGAAGGAATAATGAGGCATTTGCAGTAATGTCTTGGTTCCAATGTTGCAGACATACAGTTTTACACAATCTGTAGCATTGGTGTGAAGATGACATAAGTGAACCTCTTGTGACGTCTCTTAGTTGTGAGAGTTAACACTACCACAAATGTCGTGTAACATTCCTGTGATTGACTGGCAGGTCTGTGGGCCGTGGTCAATAACGCAGGAGTCTCTGTACCCTCGGGACCCTGTGACTGGTTGAATCTGCAGGACTACAAGTTCATGCATGATGTCAACTTGGATGGAGTCATCGCTGTGACACTGAGTGTGCTTCCGCTCATCAAGAAAGCCAGAGGCCGTGTTGTAAACGTGGCCAGTGTGTTTGGAAGGATTGCTCCATTTGGGGGACCGTATTCTGTGTCCAAATATGGTGTGGAGGCTTTCAATGACAGCCTCAGGTACAAAATATGTGCATCACACTTTATTCTATATTCTCTTATACACTGTATGGACAAAAGTATTGGGACACACCTCTTAATCATTGAATCCAAGTGTTTCATTCAGTCCCGTTGTCACATATGTATAACATCAAGCACCATGCAGTCTGCCTTTATAAACATTTGTGCAAGAATGAGCCGTTCGAAACTGTGTTCATTTTGACAGCAAATTTAGGTTTATTTGTAGTTATAGTCTTTTGACTAAAATGTCATTTAGATTGAGTCACAATTTAGTCATCTGGAATTGTTTTTAGTTTTAGCCTAGTTTTAGTCGACTAATTATAATAAGATTATAGTCAACTAAAACTACAGTAGATTCAGTTGACTGAAATATGGAATGTAAAGGTTGCAATGCGTAAATGCTTTTTTAAACATTTCCCTTGAATTATTTAAGTCATTATACATAACTAAATGAAACTTCTACATGCATGCATTGATAATAACTGTATACAGTAAAAGTGGTCACCAAAACTCATAATTTTCACCAGTCTGCTTCATACTCGATGTGGACACTCATGAGATATTGTAGAATAGAATCAAGTTAGAATAAATGATATATTCTGAGCTTTATTAAACATATAAGATCATGTTCTCCGAATACTCCTTAAAGATAGTATGAACACCTTTTAGGCAAAGTGAAATATATCCACGTCGTGAACTCGAAATATATTTTAATCCCTACTTAATTCGCTGAAATATTAGCTTGAACCTAATGAACTTTGAGTGCGTTTGCAGCGCACTACCGTAATACCGCTAAAATAGGAGCTCGCTCAATTGGGTGCTGATAGCTTGACCGCGGTTTCAGGATGACATGTCTACAGATGTCGTTTCAAGTTTCTCGTATTTTTAGTCGCCCCCACACGGTTTAGAAAGAGTCTTGTTTTCTTTTACATCAATTGAGAAATGTGCCCATATATCGACTCTACTTCTTCTCCCAAGTGTTGACATTACCGAGTTGGTTTCTCCAGTACAAGGCTATTTGTACGGTATTCTTGAGGTTAGATCAAATGTGTGAGTCTTACATCATTACCGACTGTCCAGCCTTTCCACATTCTAAATTTATGAATGGATCTTTTCCCTACCTGCCCAAAAATTAAATCAGATCTGATTGGATGTTGTCTCTGAAAAACATTTTAATCCCGTTTTTATTCGTTGACAAAAGTGTAAATCCATCCTAGTTTTTGTCGTTTTTCATTTATTTTAATTTAGTCATCATCACATTTTCGTTAGAAAAAAAAGGGATGTTGGCAATAACTATGACGAAAATCATTCGTCAACGAAATTAACACTGCTACTAAAGAGCTCACTGAATTTGAATTTGCTCTGCTGACTCAGTAACTGCAGAATTCCAAACCTCCTCTGGCATTGACATCAGCACAAAAACTGTGCGCCGTGACCTTTATGTGAGGGGTTTCCATGGCCAATCAGCTGCATGCAAGCCTTACATCACCAAGCACAATGCCAAGTGTCGGATGGAATGGTGTAAAGCGCCACCACTGGACTCTGGAGCAGTGGAAACGTGTTCTGTGAAGTGAAGGATCACGGTCCTTAATCTGGCAGTCTGATGGACAAGTCTGGGTTTGTCGAATGCCAGGAGAACGTTACCTGCCAGACTGCACTGTACCAACTCTAAAGTTTGGCGGAGGAGGTATAATGCTATGGGGTTATTTTTCAGGGGCTGGCCTAGACCCCTTTGTTTCAGTGAATGGAAATCTTAATACTTCAGCATACCAAGACATTTGGAAAAATTTATGGTTCCAACATTATGGGATCAGTTTGGGGAAGTTCCTTTTCTGTTCCAGCATGACTGTGCCACAGGTCATAAAGCAAGGTCCATAAAGTTGTGGTTGGTAGAGCTTAGTGTAGAAGAACTTGACTGGCCCACACAGAACCCAAATCCCATCAAACACCTTTGGGATAAACTATAACAGAGATTGTGGGCCAGGTCCTCTTGTCCAACATCAGTGTCTGACCTCAGAAATGCTCTTCTGGGCAAAGATTCCACCAGGCACCGTCCAAAATTTTGCAGAAAGCCCTTCCAGAAGGGTGGAAAGGGGGGCAACTCCATATTAACTCATATGGATTTTGAATGGGATGTCATAAAAGCTCCTTGTAAGTATAATGTGTTGCAATATTTTTGTCCATATAGTGTATATTCTATATACTATATTCATTTATCTCCTTATATTGAACATGAAAGGTCACATAAATATTTGTTTCTGTGATTCAGGAGGAATTTATACCATTTCGGAGTCAAGGTCCTGTGTATTGAACCAGGTTTCTTCAAGACCAGTGTGACAGACACAGATCTTTTAATCAGGAATGTTCAAAAGCTTTGGGATAGGCTGCCAAAAGAAACAAAGGATGAATATGGAGACAATTACATGAGCCAAGGTATATATGTCTAATAACAGCTCCATATTAAACAGCTAGGGTGAGGTTACACATCTTGTAATAGGAACTCAATCCTGGGCATTGTCTATCATGATAACAAAATTAATTTTGATATGATAAAATATTGTCATATCGATCACCCCTACCTGAAAGGGAGCCAGCAACGTTCAGACCCAGATAGACACCTCGTCAGCTTGAAACACAACAAAAAACTTCACCTCAAAGCGATGTAGGATATGAAGCAGTGGTATGTTTCATACCTCTGGGTGACATCTGGGTTTTGAATTGGCAGGAACTCTTATCACCAGGTTCCATGCCGATCCTGTCTGGGTCCAAAAGTTGGCAGCTGTCCGTTGGATTCCACCATGTGTCGGGTTCCTATTTATGTCTCTTTGAGTTTCACCTCACCAAGGGGCATTCTCTGGCTCCTTAGGTCACGGTGGCTGGGTGGTGCACAAACAGATCGAGATGCCCCTTTGTGACAGCATCCTTGGTAAAGATGGGTAAAAATATACAACCCCAAATGAGAAAAGGTTGGGACAGTATGGAAAATGAAGTTGGGATGGTACATGATGGTATGAAAACCTTGTGTCCAGATGAACTGACTCAACTTTCTGGGACTATTCATGCTGTTATCAGCAACAAGTCCAAAATCCAGGGTCTGTCATGGTATGGGGTTGTGTCAGGCAAATGTCATTTACACTCCTGTAATGACAGCATTAATGCAGAACTGTACATAGAGATGTTAAGACGACATATGCTGCCTTAAAGACGACACCTTTTCCAAGGGCATTCGTGTATTTTTCAACAAGACAATGTAAAACCACATGCTGCACACATTACAAAGACATGGATGCAGAAGAAGAGGGTGCAGGTAATGGACTGGTCTGCCTACAGTCCTGACCTGTCTCCAATAGAGAATGTGTGGAGAATTATGAAACAAAAAATGTGAGGACGACGAAGCTGTACTGTTGCACATCTTACGACGTGTTAGCAGGAAGAATTTGACAGAATAACTTGTGAAACACTTCATTACTTGGTGCCAAAATGGCTTCTAAGTGTTGTGAGAAGGAATGGCAACATCACAAAGTGGTAAATGCTTTACCACCCCAACTTGGAATGTGTTGCAGGCCTGAAATGCAGGAAGGGATTTAACAAATGAAGTTGACCAGACAAAACAGTCAGCAATACATAAAAGTCAAAGTTAATGTAAGACGCACTGCATTCTTTTTTTTATTTGCATTTTCCATACTGTCCCAATGTTTTCTGATTTGAACTTGTATATCAGAATGTTTATGCCATGTTTTGTCTTTATGTAGCTTAAACTCTCACTGAAAATCGAACAAAAGCAACTGTATTTAATACAACCATCTGTTACCATGCTGTCTGTATGCCTAACAAAGAGAAATAGAAATAATTTAATATTTCATTTTTTGTGCTGTCTAGTGGAGAAGGTGATGAGAGAGAAGTTCACTAACATGTCAGATGGTGACTTGATGAAGGTGGTGAGTTGTATGGAACATGCAATCTCAGCCGTGCACCCGCGTACCCGTTACTCTCCAGGATGGGATGCTAAATTCTTCTGGCTGCCCCTTTCTTATGCACCTACCTTTGTCTCTGACTATATACTGCTTAAAGACAGTGTCAAACCTAAAATAGCTGTTTAGGTTGCCATTGTGAATGTAACGGATTATATAGTGCATCCTTATACATATGCCATTCACATGCCATTCACAAAAGGATATATATATATATATATATATATATATATATATATATAATTATAATTTTTAGGTAATCCCAAATTAACATTTAATGTATGTTGCAAGTTATAAAAATAAAGAGCACTACACGTCAGAGGATGTGATTCATGTGATGCTTGAAAATTTAGAAAGCTTTTCAAATTTTCGATTGTTCTGCAAAAATATGACTTAAAACATCATCAGATTCTCACAAAAGTCATGAACATATTCTCAGTCAAGGTGTTTTCAGTCAGTAGGATGACATTCCTTATTTAAAGAATAGGGATCTATAAAAGTCAGCTCTTCTCAGAACATCTGTGATAGTGTGTCATGGCACAAACAAATGAGTTTTCTTAGGACAAAGCAAAGAGTTGTTTATTGTCATCACCCTGGAAAAAGTTACAAAACCATTTCCAAAGTGTTTGGACTCCACCAGTCTACAGTCAGACAGATTGCGTACATATGGAAGAAAGACCATTTTTATCCTCTGAAGGAGCATCTGCAACCTATCTGCAATTTGGTGAAGGACAAGCCAAAAGTCTTATGGAATAATGTTTTCTGGACAGACTGAAACAAAGTAGATTTTTTGTTTAAATGTATAGTGTCTGGAGATGGGAAAACATTGCATTCCAACATGGCAACCGTATCCCATCTGTGAAACGTGGTGGTAGTAACATGGTAGTTTGGGCATTTTTTGCTGCATCTGGGCCAGGGTGGCTTGCCCTCATCGATGGAACAATGAATTATGAATGCTACCAATAAAATCTAAAGGAAAATCTCAGGACATCTGTCTGTGAACTTAATCTCAAGAGAACATGTGTGATGCATAAAGACCATTAAGCACACAAGTCATTCTATCAAGGGCTGGTTAAATAAAATTTAATGGTTAAATGGCTGGTTAAGTAAAATTAATGCTTTGGAAAACCATATTAAAGTCCTGACCTTAATCCTAGAGCAATGTTGTGGAAGGACCTGAAGTGATCAGTTCATGTAAGGAAACCTACCAACATCCTTTCTGTTCTTCACAGCAGAATGTGCTAAAATTCCTTCGAGCCAATGTGCAGGGCTGATTTAGTTTCAGTTACTGCAGCACAAGGAGTCACACCAGATTCTAAAATTAAAGCTTCACATGCCATTCACAAATGTATAATACTGGATTATTTTATTAAATAACTAAATGCCTGTATTGTTTGTCTCATTTTTAGCTGGGCTCACTTTTCTTAATTTTAGAACTCATGATGATGTTTGGGTCGTATATATGAAGAAATATAGAAATTTCAAAAGAGTTCTCAAACATTCAAGCACCACTGTATATGTACTATCATGAGTCAATATCCTTTCAGCAGGAGACTGTCTTAAAAAAGCTCTTTGATGCTGTATCATAAAAAATTTTATCAGTGAGATAACCAAATAGCCTTGACCTTTAAATGTAAATGTTCTGTGTATCTTTGTTGCACAAGAGTGGCTATACCTTTGTGTAAGCATTCCCTATTGTTTTATAGAGGCAAGTCTGATTAAATCATAATGATATTTATCATGTTTGATCAAAGCAAATAAAAAAACTCATACATTGTGCTTAAATAGCAACTACTGACACATTTCTTCTACTCTGCTATTATATTTAACATCCTGCTGTTTATGCAGAGAAAGGCTTGTAACACGTGTCGAATTCAAGGGACTTTGGACACTCTTCCTCCTACCTGAGTGGGACACAGGCTCTGAAGGTGTTTCAGTTGCAAAACAAGTCTTTTGGCTGTCATCCTCTTTAATTTATGATTATTGAGCGAATCTGAAAACCCATACCATGTTTTGTGCGTAAACTCCAAGAACCACATGTGGAGGCACTTTAGATAACTGCCTTTTTTTGTATAGTTTGTGTACAATTAGAAACTATACATTCAATGCACACAAATGTCAGGGTCAGCTTCTGAAATATGGGGGTGTAAAAGTGATTTCCTCAGAAAACTGTCTGTCCTTGAATGCACTTGGCACAGAGGTACACTGTGGCAGGGTGCCAGGTTATTGCAGGTCTTCATAACTGCACCACATGACCTTCAGATGGCAAGCCAGACCACGTGGTTTTCAGAAGCTGAATACAGCTGAAACTTCCAGTGCTAGGGCAACAAGTTCAAAACATACAGCACTAAAGCGAACCCACCTGGAAGAGGATAATAGATTGTGACCAGGGGTGTAGCACCAAAGTGTGGACTCCGGGCAAACTGCTGTTCTACTGCTCTCCCTCAGCAAATGAGGTGGTACACCAGATGACGTCGGAAAATGTTCTTTGTAATCATTTAGTAATTAAGGAATTATTTAATGAAAATAAAAATAAATGCGTTTTTAATTACATTTCAGACATTTTATAATTCTGTTTTAATAAAATTCAGTTCGAAAACAACAACAAAAACAAACAAAGCGCATGGGCTACGCAGACACCCGTAGTTCATTATCTCTATGCTGTGCTAACTGCTTCCCAAATTGTCCGAGATGTGATCACTAGGTCTTTTGAATTTTTCCAAACAGTAGTTAAAAATGAATGACTCGAATAAATCACCTGTTATATAATGCATGAAGATAGCAGATTCCACGAACAATGATCCCAAACTGGCAAGTCAAACACACTTACTGAATGCGTTGAAGATAAAGTTGCATGAGCCGCACTGCTAGTGTTAGCGAGCTCCCATTAGCGCACTTTGAGATGGTATGACGTTTGGGATTCAACTGTAGTGGGACAGAGATAGAAGAAGAACTCTGTGTTGTGTGTGCTGTGATATTCTCAGCAACAACAGCATGAACACAGCACATCGAAGATGACGTAAGCACAAGAGCATGCACGTTTAAAGGATAAACCTGCAAACCTAAATATTGTGTCCGAGTGGCTGTGCGGTGCTTGTGTTTCTGTGATGAGATTCAGAAGTTGTACTTCGACATTTTGGTTTGATAATGGGTAGTACTTGGTCTAAAAACTTTCGTAAGTTTGAGAACCACTGCTTGATTTAGACAAGAGCGCCACCTTGTGGTCAAACGCAATTTGTGCTCGCTCAATGCATTCAAACATTCCTTGACTACATGGGCTGAACCTGACAGCACTGTGCTCGGCTCTGGTCACAGCCTCGTGCACAAAGCAGCTGGAAGAGAAACTGAAAACCATGCTCAGAGTAATTCCATTTCAAACATACAAGTCTGGCAAGTCTAGACGAGCTTTATGTTGCCTCACAGCGAGGACGTCCTGTGTTCAATCCCAGGTGGAGTGGTCTGGGTCCTCCCTGTGGGTTTACTTGTTTCCTCCCACAGTGCAAAGGCATGCATGTTTGCAGGTTATTTGGTGTCTCTAGGGTGCAAGTGTGTATGAATGTGCCCTAAGATGGATTGGCATCCTGTCTAGGGTTGTTCCTGCCTTACACTATACCGCGAGCTAGGCACCAGCTCTCCCGGGACCCTGTCCAGGATCAAGCAGATAAGAAAGTGACTGAATAAATGAACGAACAAGCCTTTCTTTGTGATGGGGTAGCAGAGTGGCACAGAACCTTACATTCTTCCTTGTAGACACATCATAGGATGCCAGTTGGGGACTGAAACCTTGATCAGTGCCCTGCTGGAAAATCCAACCCTGACCTTTTCATCTTTTAAAAGCTCCTGGTCTTTACTCCAAAACTTCAAGTTTGAGGGAAAGAACCTGTAAACCATCATGTGGAGCCAAGATTAAGTTCCTTACTTTATAACCACCTCTCTTAAAACCAAAAGCATTTCTAAACATTCTGGTGGAAAACTGCCTCAAATGCACATATTTCTCAGTGTGCCAACCATTCTATGGTTTAAAATATTTAAGAAAGGGGTGCATTTTATAAGTCAGAATTGATCACATTCATTTAACCCCAAATTTCATTGCACAACCATGCAAGTGGACAATAGGCAACATTTTTTTTACTACTTTAATAATTCTGTTACTCCGGTCCTCTCAAGCAGCATCACGCATGAGGATTACTGGAGCAATACTTTTTGCAACACAACAAATTAAGTACTTTCTAAAAACCAGCAAGTGCAAACAGGAATGGTGCATGTATTAAGTGTCAAACACCTTTACTAATTCTGTTCGTTATAGGCCAAGTGCTCTATAGAGTATGTAGGGAATAGGTGATCGCTGCAAGCACAGCCCTTAGCTACAGATCCATAGGGTCAAGCTGTATAATGATTAACTAGGGTTGGGTATGGTTTGTATTTGATTGATTCAGATTCTGCTCAAGTTTCTGTACAGAAACTCTGTACAGCTTTGACAGTAAGCCTTTTTTCTTCTCACTTAAACCCATTATGAGCACTTAACATAAAACAATGATCTAGGAAAACCAATGTTCAGCTACTATGTGTAATCTATGGCTGAAATGACTAATGTTTAAGCATAGACCATTTATGACCAGTAGCAGTTCCTACATCATCGTTTTAGGACATTAAACCACGTTTCGTTCACATCAACTCTCCCGACAGCTTTTGAGCCAAGCAACCAGTCTGGTACACTGCTGAAGCTCAAGATCATGCTAGTGCTTACAATGTTTTGCCATGCTGGAGGAGCAGCCTCCTTTACAACAGATCTACTTTCCACACATTGTATTTAGCCTTTTCTGTTTCCTCTCAAACCGAAGCAAAACTTAAGCGTGCATCTTCTGCTAATGCACTAGCAGTGCGTATCCAAAAAAGTGTGATGTGATCACATGATGCACTGGTCCAGATGCCTCCTTAGAGACACACTGCACTTAACATGACTGTGAATTCATGGAATAAATTTGTTTAGTATTAACCAACAAGTGGAATTAGTTGTTTTATTAAACCGGTACAAGATTCGATTGCAGCTCTGTACTGGAACCAGGTTGACACTCAAACTTATGAGAAGCATCATTAAACCTTGTTTAAATACTACATTACCTCAACAGCCTTAGAGTTACTCCTTTTCTCGTTTATAAATGCATTTTAAAATGTGTTTTATTTACCACAACGTCTATTCATGACAGAAGCAAGGTTACATTGACACTAGTCAGATAGTTATATGGTGCCATTTAGAGCAAGCATTTAACCTAATGCACGTCGTCTGATTCAGCTTTGCTTTCAGCATCAGTGGCAATTTACAACAGACAAGGTTACACCTAGTCATGCATTCGCTGATGGGCCAATTTAGTGTAATAAACTAATCTACAGCATGTGTTTGGACTGTGGGTGGATACCAGAGCACCCCGAGTAGATCCACACAGACATGGGGAGACATGCGAACTCCACACAGGCAGCATCCAAGGTTGGGATCGAACCGGGATCTCTGGAGCTGTGAGGTGATTGTGCTAACCACTTGCACCACTGTGACACCTTATTTGCTGCAAGATTAAAGCAAGTTATCCAGTTACCTTTGACCAGATGACCCTTTGGGAACAGATTTAAAATGGGGAGTCATTGGCTATTCGAATTAGGACTAAAAGCCAACACTAGGCTTCAGTCTACCAAAATCAGCTTAAACAGGACAGTTCACAGTAAGACCGCTTTATTTCCATCTTGAGTGGAAAATGTTAAATACAACTCCAGAATGACTCAAAATACAGATACAATTGTTGAACGTGACTTTACAAACCAAGTGCTCCTCCTGTTCTAGCCTGCTAAGATAAATTCTTACGAATGTTCCTCAGCCAGTTTCTCTGCCTTCTGCACGACCTCCTCAATGGGACCCACCATGTAGAAGGCCTGCTCAGGCAAAGCATCGTATTCTCCTGTTTAAAAAATAATAATAAAAATACAAAAAGATTAAAGCATGACCCCCAAATAGCCATGAATAATAAAAACCATTCAAGCACAAACCTCCAAGGATGGCCTTGAAGCCTTTGATGGTATCTTTAAGGGGCACCAGCTTTCCCAAGTGTCCAGTGAAGACCTCAGCCACCTGGAAGGGCTGGGACAGGAACCTCTGGATCTTACGGGCACGAGCGACAGTCAGCTTATCTTCCTCAGATAACTCATCCATACCCAGGATGGCAATGATATCCTGCAGAGACTTGTAGTCCTGTTCAAAGAAGAACGCCTCCAATTAGATTGGCAACTAGCAAACGTGATTCTAAGACACAGTCGATTAGAGGAAAACTGCCAGCCAGCACTGAAACTTCCAAATCTCATGTCCCACACACCTGAAGGATCTTCTGCACACCACGGGCGACATCATAATGCTCAGTTCCCACGATGTTGGGGTCCATGATACGGGAGGTGGAATCCAGAGGATCCACAGCAGGGTAGATTCCAAGCTCAGCAATGGCACGGGACAGCACAGTGGTGGCATCCAAGTGGGCAAAAGTGGTGGCAGGGGCAGGGTCAGTCAAGTCATCAGCAGGCACGTAGATAGCCTAAAGAAAACCCAACATTGAGCTGCAGACTCATTCAAATGCAAACCTTTCCTTGTGTATACCAAAGAGTCCAAACCTGCACAGATGTGATCGAGCCTTTCTTTGTGGTGGTGATTCTCTCCTGCATTGTACCCATGTCAGTGGCCAGGGTTGGCTGATAACCCACAGCAGAGGGGATACGACCCAGCAAGGCAGACACCTGGAGAACAAGCCCTTACAATTTTAGCTACCATCACAATGCACTAGAGTAATTGAATACAAATCTTCATATCCAGACCTCTGATCCAGCCTGGGTGAAGCGGAAAATGTTGTCAATGAAGAGCAGCACATCCTGTCCCTCCTGATCACGGAAATATTCGGCAACGGTAAGACCAGTCAGAGCCACACGAGCACGGGCACCAGGGGGCTCGTTCATCTGTCCGTATACCAGGGCGACCTTTTGGTGGTGCGAGAGAATATGGAGGGTGTCACTGACAGAGCATCAAAAATGTCTAGCTGCTGTCCAAATAGGCAAAAACTGCAAGGAACAAGCAATCCTAAACTACCTTGGATGTGGTATCCTTCAGGTTGATGACACCAGACTCAATCATTTCATGGTACAGATCATTTCCTTCACGGGTCCTCTCCCCCACACCAGCAAACACTGAGTAACCACCATGAGCTTTAGCCACATTGTTGATCAGTTCCATAATCAACACAGTCTTTCCGACTCCAGCGCCACCGAACAAACCTACAGAAAGAACAGCGGTAGAGCTTAAGTCAAAAGCGTCAAAGGTGCATGGTTTCTGTTAAGTGTTGGCTTTGACACTTGGCCTCCCTATTAAACAAGTTTCAAATTTGTGGAGAACATGATTTGAATATACGACAAAAAGCCTACAGATATACAAAAGCTGGTATATTAAGTGTAGTGGACGAAACTCATTATGTACATGCGCCTTTATAAATATTTTTGCATTGCTCAAGAATAAAAGAAGTACGACAGTGTCTCAATGGGTAGCACTGTCACCTTTGTGTAGTTTGCATGTCCTCCGTGTCCACATGGGTGTTATCCAAGTACTCTGGTCTCCCGCAGTCTAAAGACTGGGAGTGTTCAGATAGTGTTTCTAAAGTGCCCATAGGGAGTGTGTGCGCATGTGCCCTACAATGAAGTGATGCCCTGTCTAGGGTCTTTCCTGCCTTGTGCTACCAGATGGGCACCGGACTCCTGCAGACCGAGATCAGGATTAAGCAGACAAGTGAGTAATATTGAAGCTTGAGTACTTAAGTTTTTCACCAAGCCAAAATCTCACTTAGTAATAGACTGAATCTACATTTCACGTTTACAAACAGTTTGAAACACGGAGGCTCACATGCCCTTGACCCAGGTTCAAGCCATCAGTGACCCCACTCCCCTGTCCCACATTTTAATCACAGCCTTGGCCATTTAAACCCCTTGCCTATAGCAGTGGGGAGCGAACACGTGTTCAAACCCTAGTTCAACCAAGTTTCATTTGCTTCCCATCTGTGTTCATCTCAGCTCTCCTGCCTAGTCATATTTTCCCTCTTTAATAACTTGTCTAGGTGTCTATATGCACTGTAAAAAGTGATCCAGCATTTTGAAAGGAATTAAAGCAGTGTTATAGTTGCTCTAAACACAATCATTACATTATCATTGTAGAGAAAAATATGTAGCTATGCTATAAAATCTACGAAACTGAACTAAGCTACAGGAGCCCATGTGCAACAAATTATAATGAGAGCATAAACGTTTACATACCAATTTTTCCACCCTTGGCATAGGGGGCCAGGAGGTCGACCACCTTAATTCCTGTGACCAGAATCTCCTGTTCCACACTCATGTCTGTGAACTCGGGTGCCTCAGCATGGATGGGAGCAGTCCTAAAGACAAGAGGTTTACCCTTTGGTAATCCCACTGAAGAGAAAACTAATTTGCCATCCCTATTACATTTGAGCTTACATCTTTGTGGTGATTGGTCCTCTCTCGTCAATGGGTTCGCCAATGACATTCATGATCCTACCCAGTGTCTCAGGTCCCACAGGGATCCTGATTGGGGCACCAGTGTCCAAAACCTTCTGGCCACGCACCAGACCCTCAGTACCATCCATAGCAATGGTGCGGACAGTGTTCTCACCTAAAATGGAAAAAATAAAATACAATTGAGTAAACAATCACAAATATTAGATAATGACTAATTATATCCATCTAAATCACCACCGAGTACACCTGTAACAGACCTCACTAGTCACAAACACGCAAAGCAAAGAAACCTAAAGCACATATAAACCCAATACCTTTAGACAAAACACAGGATGAGTAACCAAGCAAAGTAGTTATTTTTTCCAAGTGTTAGATGTCAAAACAGTTACTTTACCACTCCACTGGAAACAGTCAAACTGGTATAAATCTACTCTACAAAAGCTAAACAAGACTACTACAACTTCCATTAGGTGTTCACAAGTGAAGTGAATGTCGCAAGTGATTTTTCACTTGTCTGATGAGAAAGAATCTGTCAGTTGTTTACATTGTAACCACTCATATGGTAAAGTTTGAAAGCCACTTTACCATACGAGTACCATATACAAAAAACAGAAAACAAATCTGATCTCATTGGGTTATCAAAAGGCATTAAAATATTAAATTACCCAGATGCTGAGCGACCTCCAAGACTAGCCTGGTGTCACGGCCCGCCACCTCCAGGGCGTTGAGGATGGGTGGCAAGCCTTCATCAAACTGCACATCCACCACAGCACCGATGACCGCCACGATACGGCCACTGGCAGCTGCTGCAGCAGCAGCAGGAGCAGCATAATGTCTGCCTGCAACAGAAGAGAGACAAACTTAAAATCAGCAGGTACCAGATACAAACAAACAAAACATTTCTATAGACTTAGGACTGACATTCATAGGGCACGTTCTGTAACTCGAGGTCAAAACTGGACAAACACATACTACTTTCAAACCAATGTAAAAATAAGACATTGTGACAAATTTGTATTGGTACAATTTCTTGTTGTACCAATTTGCACGTCAGTATGTAGGTTTAGGATATAGCACGTCAGATAGATGATCAAACTCATATCCAGCTAACTAGCTAGCTTAGAACGAGAAAGGATGCATCGTTTGTACACTTGAAGACCAACAAAATGTTTTTTTTTTTTTTTTTAAAGGCACCCGTGCACACAATTTAACTGTAACCTGCATTTGTCATCATGGCCAGCTTGCCTGTTTAGCAGCTTAGCCGGTAGAGCGCTAACCAAGTTAGCATTTCTGTCACTTCACTGACACACAAAGGTCATACAACGTTTTAAAGACAACTTCCAACTACCCGCGCCACTAAGAGAACTATACGCCAAAATGGTTTCCTTTGTGCTGCCAGGTTAACGTACAGATTATGGTTTTCTCGTACTTCTTTATATACAATGTGATAATTCAAAGTTTGCGGCCTCCTCACATGCTACCAGTCTCTCGGCCTCGTCATGGCGGTGTCATTGATTTCAACAAAGCCTGCAAAAACGCAAAGCAGTCATTTCTTAAAAACATAACAAAATAAAAATAAAAAACTTACGAGACAATAGCGCTGCTGGAGATCGGCTGAAGGCCTTCAGGGGTGTAACCCCGGGCTTCAGAGCCTGTAAAGCCCCGGTGCAGCAGCGTCCCACAGCTCCCAACATCGTCAAAATGGCTGAAGGTGGAACGGGACAGCGCTGCTGCAGATCTTATATAGGACCGCTTTTAAGCTTCTCACTGCGCAGGCGTTAAGCATGGCGGCGTCTCCGAATACGCATGCGTCCTTCTCTGAAGGGCAACTCGTCCAGACACAAGTCAACGGGAAGTGAAACTATTTTAATCTCAGTGCTCCTGATTTCATTGTGGCATAATTAAGCTAGTAGTAAAAATAAATAAATAAATAAATAATTATTATTAATAATAATAATAATAATAATAATAATAATAATAATCTCAGTGCTCCTGATTTCATTGTGGCATAATTAACCTTGTAGTAAAAAATACTTAAATAAATAAATACATAAATAAATATATTATTAAAAAAAAGAAATAATAATAATAATAATAATAATAATAATATTAATAATAATAATAATAATCTCAGTGCTCCTGTTTTCATTGTGGCTTAATTAGGGCTTGGGCTTTGATGTATTTAATGTTGCTTTTGGCATTAATGGCTATTCTTGATAGGAACAAGGTTACATCCATACTAGTCACAGTCACACCAGGCCACTTTAGATGTATTTGGGATGTGGGAGAAAACCGGAGCACCTGGAGTAAACCCACATGGACACAAGGAGGACATGCAAACTCCATGCAGGCCACGATCAGGATTGAACTGGGAACCTCTCCCTGAGCTATCTGCTGTGACTTAATTAATCTTGTATCAATAATAATAATAATAATAATAATAATAATAATATGGTAATGCGTCTGATTTCACTGTGATTGCTGTTAAATTAGCCTATTTAATAATATTTCCACACTTTAATGCTACTAGTAGTACTTCTTATACTACTACTAGATATGGGCAGTATGACAGAAATTTAACATATTATGATACATTTTGTTATCATGATAGACAATGTGCTTTTTTGAGCATATCGAGGATATCGTCAGTGCTTAAAGAACACTGACCAACTGCATGTTTCATTATAAAGAGTGTAATTAGTCCTGTTTAATTTGGAGGAAGTGCAGCAAATTTGGAATAAAAATCACTTGTGTGATAAAATTTTAAGAATTTTAAAGTTTTTAAGAATCTGTTGGTACTGATGCATTTTGTCTGCGATCAGATGTATTGTGATAAATATTGAGTATTTTGAAAATGTGTTTCATTATCGTGATTTAATATTTTTACCATATTACCTACCCCTAACTACTACTACTACTAATAACAATAATAATAATAATAATAATAATAATAATAATAATAATAACAAAAATAAAATAAATAAATAAACAATAATAATAATAACAACAGCAATGACAGTAATAAGCTGCAATGGACTGATGTTTTGTCAAGGAACTGTGTTCGCTGAGAATTGTTGCTGGAGCTCCTGTGATCCTAACCAGGAAAAGTGGGGATAACATGTGTAGAGAAAGAGCAGAAAAAAAGTAGTAGTGTATTTATTCACTTTTTCTTTTCATTTTGACAATAATTTCTTACTAAATTGTTAACAAATATTTACCTAGTAGCAGTATAGAGTAATTTTACTTTTACTTTCACATTTTACTATTTCTTTTTTCAAAATAGTTATTAAACCTCACTACAAAAAAAATGTACTAATGGGTACACAATAACAGCATTTCAGAATACTCAACTGTGATGTAGATTCATTAACAAAAAAAAATAACTTACCAACTAAGAGTTGCTGGAATCAAATGAAACATTAATTGTGTGAATGTAATGATCATATATGTACAGTGGTGTGAAAAGTTTTTGCCCTATTTTTTTGCATGTTTGTCACACTTAAGTGTTTCGGAACATCAAATCCCTTTAAATATTAGTCAAAGACAACACAAGTAAACACAAAATGCAGTTTTTAAATGAAGGTGTTTATTATTAAGGGAGAAAAAAATCTAAACCTACATGGCCTGTGTGAAAAAGTGATTGCCCCCTAAACCTAATAACTGGTTGGGCCGCCCTTAGCAGCAACAACTGCACCCAAGCGTTTGCGATAACTTGCAGTGAGTCCTTTACAGCGTTGTGGAGGAATTTTGGCCACTCATCTTTGCAGAATTGTTGTAATTCAGCCCCATTGGAGGGTTTTCAAGCATGAACAGCCTTTTAAAGGTCATGCCACAGCATCTCAATAGGATTCAGGTCAGGACTTTGACTAGGCCACTCAAAATTCTTCATTTTGTTTTTCTTCAGCCATTCAGAGGTGGACTTGCTGGTGTGTTTTGGATCATTGTCCTGCTGCAGAACCCAAATTCGTTTCAGCTTGAGGTCACGAGCAGATGGCCGGATATTCTCCTTCAGGATTGTTTGGTAGACAGCAGAATTCATAGTTCTATTTATCACAGCAAGTCTTAAAGGTCCTGAAGTAGCAAAACAGCCCCAGACCATCATACTACCACCACCACATTTTACTATTGGTATAATTTTCTTTTTCTGAAAATGTGTGTTACTTTTACACCAGTTGTAATGGGACACACACCTACCAACCTTCCAAGAGTTCAACTTTTGTCTCGTCAGTCCCCAGAGTTTTCTCAAAAGTCTTGGGAATCATCAAGATGTGTTCTGGAAAAAGTGAGAGGAGCTTTAATGTTCCATGAGCATATGGATGATCCAGAAGAGGATTGGGAGAATATCATGTGGTCAGATGAAATCAAAACAGAACTTTTTGATAAAAACTCTACTCGTCGTGTTTGGAGGAAGAAGAATGCTGAGTTGCACCATACCTACTGTGAAGCATGGGGGTGGAAACATCATGCTTTGGGGCTGTTTTTCTGCAAAGGGGACAGGACGACTGATCCGTGTTAAGGGAAGAATGAACGGGGCCATGTATCGTGAGATTTTAAGCCAAAAGCTCCTTCCATCAGTGAGAACATTGGAGATGGAACATAGCTGGGTCTTCCAGCATGACAATGATCCCAAACACACCGCTCGGGCAACGAAGGAGTGGCTCAGTAAAAAGCATTTCAATGTCCTGGAGTGGCCTAGCCAGTTTCCAGACCTCAACCCCATAGAAAATTTGTGGAGGGAGTTGAAGGTCCATGTTGCCCAGCAACAGCCCCAAAACATCATTGCCCTAGAAGAGATTCGCATGGAGGAATGGGCCAAAATTCCAGCTACAGTGTGTGCAAACCTGGTGAAGACGTTTGACCACTGTTATTTCCAACAAAGGTTATGTTTTATTGAGAATTGAGTTGAACTTTTGTTATTGACCAAATACTTATTTTCCACCATGATTTACAATTAAATTCTTTAAAAAATCCTACAATGTGATTTATTGGATTTTTTTTTCACATTTTGTGTCTCTCATAGATGAAGTGTACCTATGATGAAAATTACAGACCTCTCTCATCTTTCTAAGTAGGAGAACTTGTACAATCAGTGGCTGATTAAATACTTTTTTGCCCCACTGTATCTGCCTACAAACATTTTTGCAGCAAGCCAATATTTCTATTTGGGTGCGTTTTTTTCTCAATGTATATATATATATATATTCCTATATATTCTTCCCAAGCACAAAGTCATACTATTGCTTTATGAATTAAAATTTATTTTCAAAAAAGTGGTTCCCAGATAATATAGGTACTGTACTGATTCAGAACAATGTAACTACTGGACTAAAATATTACTATATTATTATATTAAAACAATAATATATTATTATATTAAATACTATATTATTATATTAAAACAATATTGTCTTTATTTGCCTCTGTAACTGCTTTGCTTCACACTAATTTCAGCAGCATTGTGTTGGAGCATAGTTTTTATTGTTATTCACATTTTTAACCCCACATTTCTTGGTCAGGGTCACTTGGGAACTGACACCTATCCCCAGAGAGCACAGGGCATAGGTGTAAACATGCCCTGGTCGGAATGCTAGCCCATCCCATGATTAGGTAGGGGTGTCTGTTGAAGCACTAGATGATGATACTCCGACTGGTCTCCCTTCCCTCAGACAGAGCCAGCCATGTAGATGGCAATGCTGGGCAATGAACCCACGTCCATTTCATCCAGGTTGCGTTTCTGCAAGTCCAGTGAATTTTTGGATATGCTCAGGGCCTCCTTTGACATTGACCAGGATAAGCTGGATTAAAACAGGCTTTCATTTAAATAAAGAAAATGAGTCATGCTAATTGTTGCGTTGATTATGCTTTTTCTGGTGTAGGTAGTAATTAAGTTAGCTCTCTGAAACAAAGTTTTGTGAAAAGGTATGATGGTGTGATGGTTGCCATTTTTATGACAGTTTTAATATTCACAAGTATCATCTTTCATACTCACTGCATAATAGTGTTTAGTGGAATTGATTTAAAAATACATAAAAATCCAGGCATTAGTTCTATCACCTTACAGTGCTAGAGAACTGGGTTCAAGTCCCAGCCTGGCTGCTGCCTGTGTGAAGTTCGCATTCTCCATTTGGGTTTCCTCTGGGTGCTCTGGTTTCCTTCACATTTCAAAGACATATGTTAGGTCAACTGGTGCCTCTAAAGAGTCCCAGTGTGAGTGAGTGTGAGTATGTGTGCATGTGTCCGGTGATTAACTGCTGTCCTGTCCAGGGTCGGATCCTGCCAGGCACCTTATGCTGCTGGATAGACCCTGGCTCACCCTGACCCTGAACCGGATTTAGCAGGTACCGAAAATGAATAACTGAATGTACATATCCAATCCAAAAACGCATTCAAGTATTCAAGCCATTATTTTCCTTTATAGCAATACTCCATATTAGATCAGTGTGTCCCTAATCAAACAATCATTCTTGTATGTGTTAAGGACTTCAGAGACTTTTAATAATTTCAAAATTTTGTAAATAGTGTGATTCACAATAAGCCAAAGTTATGTGTCTATGTGATCTTGGAAGGGGCTAAGGGGTCTGGTGTCATCTTCTCTTGTAGACAACTGACAGGATGAGTGACTGCCATTTGAAGAGCAAACAATCTCTGATGGGTGGAGCATGATGGCAGGGAGATGGGATGGACAATATTGGTGGGAAGAGCATAAGGAGTTAGTTGGGCTCAGCTGAATGGCTGTGGTGTCCTGCAGCATGTGCTCACTGGTCTCCATTTCAAAGGCTGTTCTGTCCAACCTCATTATCCCCCACTGATCCTTCACTGTGGACTTGTGAGAGGCATGAGAGTGAGACTGGCGCCTGCACATGCAGCATACTCCGAAAAATGACAATGCCACAAGCAGAAGGAGAGGCCCAATGATGATTGGGGGGTTGTTTGAAGGCACTATCTTGGCAAGGCTAAAAGCACCCACTAGAGTGATGTTGATGCCTGCAAGGAAGATGCAGAGTCCGCACGCACAGCACAAAGCTGGAGATGGGTGGCCATGCAGACGCAGAAATCTCTGCTGCCTCTTCACTGATTGGTCTTTCTCAGAGCAAATCATCCTCTCCACTGGGTACAGTCACCTTCTAAATGCTGTCTTATAATGATATCTGATGAGAAAGATAGAGAAGGACAAATAAAGAGAGTGATAATAAAGTTAATGCAGCAGAGCATCATTTGCTATCCTTCCAATATCCGCCGGGCAGCATGTGATTTCAGAGAGAGATCTCAAGAGGGAAAATTAAATTAGTGCAGCTAGGTCCAGATGACTACATTGATGAGAAGCTTTCCTAAGTGAGCACATTACTGTGCCATATAACTTTATTACTCGGTATGTTTGCGAACAAGGTCTAATGCTTTGGTACTATAAATATCTGTGTGAGAAATTTACCAGGATTACGCAATACACATCTCTATGGACACAAATGTATTCCACTCTGTACTCATCATCAAACACTTACTAATTTAGTGATTACGATGGCTAAGAGAAAAAAGTAAATCATGATCACAAATATTTTTTAAATGAGTTTGTTACTAAACAAACGGCCATTTAAAAAAAACGATATATACATAAAATATAATACTGTATAAATATAACTAACAGAAAATGAATAATCCATTCAATTTATGAAAAGAGATCATCGTAACAACCAAGTAGTGTTCATTAAATTATGAGCAACATTTTGTAAACAGAGAAACTGAAAACAAGAATCATGATACCATAACCACTTCTTACGTTTTTTTTGTTAATTAATGTTTACATTATTTAAATGTTTTGTTTCTATTTAAAATGTACTATAGACATACTATAGCCTACTAACATGCATACTACTATTGCTGAAATACAATAATAATAATAATAATAATAATAATAATAATAATAATTACAATAATAACAATAACAATAATAGCAAACATACTGTGAAATATTACTATTATATAATAACATCAACAAAATCTTCAGCAACACAATAAACAGAAAAACACATAATACAAAAATAAATAAATGTAGTATTAGCTACTCATTTATAATAATAGTAATACTTTTACCTACTACTACTACTATTACTACTAATAATAAAAATAATAATAAGCAAAGACCAGTACTAATTCTTGTGTTTTATATGTTATGTTCCATTGTGCCTGCTGGTTAATTTGAATTGTCTTCCTGGTAATCTGCTGGTCTTTGTTGTTAAAGGGTACTACTACTACTAAAAATATATTAAGGCTATATTACATAGTTTTATTTTAAAAGCCATTAATAAGCGCATAAAATTCTAGGTCACAGGCGATTATGTTTTTTCACACCAATAAAGATCTGAAAATTATATTTTACTCGTTAAAACTAAATCCTCTTTTTAATCCACCAACACACCTATTAAGAGCTACTAATACGGCTGTGTTTAAATAAACAAGCTTTTTCACTTACCGAAATGTTGTGAAATTGTTTATTTAATGCAGATTCATAAATAATCTGCGCTGAGCAGAACGGAGGTGTGTGCTGTAAAGTTCCCAGGAGTAACGCAGTACAGAGCGCAACAGGAACCGACTAGCCGAGTCCAGCTGAACCGATTCACTTAGCTCCGAGTCTTCTATAGTCGTCTTTCTGAAGTAGTTTCACTGTTAACGTAGAGCTCATAATATTTCGAAATATGTGGTTACGTTCAGTTATGTCCAGCGCAGACATCGAACAGGTAAACATTAAAACCACAAACAGACCGAATAACATATAACACTGATTATCTCCTTACAACAGCTCATGTTAAGCTATGGAATGAATGGTTATTTGTTTGTTTTGTTTAGGATATTTAACGTCGCATTAGCATCAATGGCTATTCAGTACAGAAGCAATGTTACATCGATAATAGTCGGACATATTTACACTGGTCCAATTTAGAGAGACAAATTACCCTAATCTAATGTCTTTGAAATGTGGGAGGAAACTGGATTACCAGGAGTAACCCCACGGAGACTCGGGGAGGACATGTGACTCCACACGGATGGGAGTCCAAGGTTGGTACAGAACCACGGTTCTCCTAATACACCTGTTGGAGGTGGTAGAAAGGTTCAAGGGTAAACACCTGAGTGACTTCTAACAATGGACAAATTTTAATTGCCAGGCTATTGGGATTTTCACTGCACAAGAGCAACAAATCCTATCCCGTTTGGTCCGAATGAACAGCTAGTGTGGTACAGAAACGTTTAATGTTGGTTACGTGAGGAAAGTGTGACAACACACAGTGCAGTGCCCCACAAAGTATGCCTAGTTGCCCACCAGTCAGAATGCTCACCATGATAACCCCTGTCTAGCCTGAAAGTGCTTACAATACAATAGTAATGTGAATGTCAGGAGCTTGGAGCACTGGAAGATCATCTGGTGCAATGAGTCCTGTTATCCATCACATGGATGGTCGAGTACATGTGCACCTTTTACAGGGTAAGTGATGAAAAAGACAAATCAGTGGAGGGAGTGTAATGCTCTGGGTAATGTTTTGCTGGGAAACCCTGGGTCCAGATGTTCATGTGGATGTTAATTTGATGTTAATTTGGGACTGTGCTGGCCTAGCGGTTAAGGTACTGGACTATGGACCAAAAGGTCCAAGGTTCAAATCCCACCTCTGTCAAGCTGCCACTGTTGAGTCCTTGAGCAAAGCCCTTAACCCACAACTGCTTGGATTGTAAGACTGTATCAATTGTAAGTCGCTCTGGATAAGGGCGTCTGCTAAATGCTGTAAATGTAAATGTAATGTAAATATGTGTAACGCCTTCCTGAATATTGTTACAAAGTTATTTATTAGCTGTTTTAACCAGGACAAAAATGGACCATATCCTGAGAGCTTTATAACTTCTGTATACCTACCCATTCATGCAATTATCTAATCGGCCAATCTGGTGTCAGCAGTGCAAAGCATAAAATCATGAAGATACTGTCCAGCACCTTCAGGTAATGATTAAAATGATCATTGGAGTGTGACCAGGCTGGCTTGAGCTGACTGAAAGGCTACTGTAACTCAGATACCCACCATGTAGGATTCTGGGGAACAGAAAAGCATCTCAGAATGGATATTTTGCTGTTGCAGAAGCCATGTCAGGTTCCATTTCTGTCAGCCAAGAACAGAAAGCTGAGTGGGAACAGGCTCAGCAAAACTTTTTAATTACTATATACAGTGGTGCTTGAAAGTTTGTGAACCCTATAGAATTTTCTATATTTCTGCATAAATATGACCTAAAAAATCGTCAGATTTTCACACAAGTCCTAAAAGTAGATAAAGAGAACCCAGTTAAACAAATGAGACAAAAATATTATACTTGGTCATTTATTTATTGAGGAAAATGATCCAATATTACATATTAGTAAGTGGCAAAAGTGTGTGAAACTTTGCTTTCAGTATCTGGTGTGACCCCCCTGTGCAGCAATAACTGCAACTAAACATTTCCTGTAACTGTTGATCAGTCCTGCACACCGGCTTGGAGGAATTTTAGCCCATTCCTCCATACAGAACAGCTTCAACTCTGGGATGTTGGTGGGTTTCTTCACATTAACTGCTCACTTCAGGTCCTTCCACAACATTTCGATTGGACTCAGGTCAGGACTTTGAGTTGTCCAAAACATTAACTTTATTCTTCTTTAACCATTCTTTGGTAGAACGACTTGTGTGCTTAGGGTCGTTGTCTTGCTGCATGACTCACCTTCTCTTGAGATTCAGTTCATGGACAGATGTCCTGACATTATAATTCTGATATAATTCAGAATTCATTGTTCCATCAATGATGGCAAGCCGTCCTGGCCCAGATGCAGCAAAACAGGCCCAAACCATGATACTACCACCACCATGTCTCACAGATGGGATAAGGTTCTTATGCTGGAATGCAATGTTTTCCTTTCTACAAACATAATGCGTTTATTTTAAACCAAAAAGTTATATTTTGATCAACAAAGATCGCCAACTGCAGAGAGCAGTGGCTTTCTCCTTGCAACCCTGCCATACACACCATTGTTGTTCAGTGTTCTTCTGATGGTGGACTCATGAACATTAGCCAATGTGAGAGAGGCCTTCAGTTTCTTAGAAGTTACCCTGGGGTCCTTTGTGACCTCGCCAACTATTACATGCCTTGCTCTTGGAATGATCTTTGTTGGTCGACCACTCCTGGGGAGGGTAACAATGGTCTTGAATTTCCTCCATTTGTACACAATCTGTCTGACTGTGGATTGGTGTAGTCCAAACTCTTTAGAGATGGTTTTGTAACCTTTTCCAGCCTGATGAACATCAAACAACTCTTTTTCTGAGGTCCTCAGAAATCTCCTTTGTTCTTTCCATGATACACTTCCACAAACATGTGTTGTGAAGAGCAGACTTTGATAGATCCCAAACAAGGACTGGCTAGTTTGATCAAAAAGAGAGATGCACATTAACAGGTATCATTTTAAATCTCAGTTCAGTTCCAATCCAGGTTTATCCAGTAAGCCAGTTCTGGCCAGTCCAATGCACTTTGAGCCAGTTCTGACTGGATTTAATTAAATGTTTTAAGGTTATAATTTGAAAAATGCACTGCTTCTGTGGAGCTGGAGCAACTCACTTGGAAGTTCTGCCAAAATAAATATTTAGTTTTAACCAATTTAAAGGTCCATGCAGCATGTTGCATTATTAAACTCAATGTATTTTGATTGTTTAACTTAATAATGAAAGTTAATTAATTAACAAACTTTTCCAGTTAAGCAAACACATGCTAGCTGGCTAAAATTAAGTAGACGGTACTGCATCTAAATTAACAATATTTCTGTAATTATAAATATCAAACAACTGAGACTGAATCACAGAAAAAATAAATACTTTTAGCTATAGCACTTAACAGGCTAATTACCTCACTGTCTGTTTAGATAATAATAATAATAATATCTCAAGTATAACTACATTTTTGGTAGGTATGCTAGAAACAGGTAGAAAAGAAGCAGATATTGCTGGTAGTTGCCAAATTTAGGAGTATGTCTTTGTAACTATAATTATACTTATTTTATTTTTCTCTGGTCACAGCTGTTTTCTTAAAAGGAGGATTCCTTTTCTGCAGTTTAAAAAAAAAAAAAAAAAAACTTTTTCATGTATAATTAGTTGTCAAAAAAGTTGTCATATAATTACAAAATTTAAAAAAATCTGCATAAGTATGCATTAAAAAAATAATGAACAGTCAGTAAACCAATATAATAGCATAAAGATAAAAAAAATAACTAAACAATTGGCAGGAGCACACTTTCCTGTTAGTCTTACTGATGGAAAGAGTACAGAGGAATGTCATCATTCCCACCCAAAGAACAGGACCAGTTGTACACAGTCCCACTCCTGACCATGAAGACATGTGGCATCACTGGGATTTAAAGGTGCCAATGCCATTCCAATTCCCATCACCATGAACAGTAGATCAGGAGTATAGTGAATTACACTCCAGAGTGATGACACAAATTGGGAGGTAGAGGGCATGACCAGAAAACAAGATGTACAGGCCTCAGAGTAAATATAGGAAAAAATTCAAGGACAAAAACGTTCAGCAAAGAGCAACCTTTATGTGTGAAAACAATATTAAACATCCTGACAGTCCTGCTGTACTACATAAAGTGCATGCTACAGCCTAGCAGCTTTATAACACTATTGAGGTCAATTCCTAATGAAATGTCCAAACTGGATTTGAGGTAAAGTTCAAATGAATCCGAAGGCCCAGCTAGCACTTCTGTACAGTACACCAAATGAACAGGCAGCACAACATTTACTCTCAAACGTCGTTACAACACTATTCACTCTGACTAGACTAAATCACAGGCCTAATCCCAATAATCAGATAAAAAATTAAATAAAAACAATGGAACAAGAGAAAGGAAAAGCAAACAATTATGTAAGAGCATACAGCCATTTAACAAAAAAAAAAGAATAATAATTCGTACATACCTGAGAACTTAATGTAGATTATGTAATCTAAAAATAATGTGTGATTTAAACATAGGCAACGGAAAGATACGTAAAATTACAAAATTAGAATTTCTTCTTAAAGTATTTTAAGCATCCTTAAAACAAACAGCCAAAAAATGTGACAATAAATATTTATATATTAAGATATTGTTCACAACCTTGTATTTCATATATTACGTCCACCTCAAGATGAATTTTCAAAATGGAAATACTATTTTCCATTTGCTTCAATCATATTTCAGTTGTTTTGCATTAAACCCTTACAACCAGGATGTAAAACACTGCAACAGGGCTTTGTCCAAATATTATATCTGTATGTAACTGAGCATAGTGTTGGTTTTTATGCAATTATCAAGTCACTCCAAGTCTAAAGCTTTAAGCACTCTGTTGGTTCCAATTCACTAAGCCATAAGCATTTATTTCAGCACATGGTGTGTTATTTTGTAGGATCACTCTGGAACCTGAGAAGTGTTAAGGTATTGACTGCTGCTGCGGTGAGCGTGTGCTTGCGCTCTTCGTCGAGCAAGTCTAGAGTTGGAGGGTGGTGATAGTCTCATGGAACACATGATGGCGCTGTTGTCCTCCTGCTCCTGATCCTGCTGTGACAGCTGCCTGTTAAAAGCTATCGCCTCCGCCGCAAAAGTGGTCAGGTCTTTAGTGCTGCACTTCCTATTAACCACAGAGAACCAGATCCAGCTAAGTCAGAAAGGCTTAAAATTAGGCCTACTGCTTTCATTAGATACTCTTAAAATAATACAGTGGGGTAAAAAGTATTTAGTCAGCCACTGATTGTGCAAGTTCTCCTACTTAGAAAGATGAGAGAGGTCTATAATTTTCATCATAGGTACACTTCAACTGTGAGAGACAAAATGAGAAAAAAAATGCAGGAAATCACATTGTAGGATTTTTAAAGAATT
>JAJAGP010004963.1:0-40245 GCA_025084515.1 Ancistrus triradiatus | reverse complement strand
CCTTAGTGGACCTTTCCGACTGGCAAAAGACTGACTGGTAACATAGTGCAAGCTTGCCTGATAGTAGTTGAGTGCACATTCTAGGCCAGTTACTCCCAGGTGAAACTTTAGATATTAATTTGGTTCTCAAACATATTTTATAGTGATTAGCAATATGTGACATTATTGCATATAGTGTGTATAAAGAGCAAAATAAAAGGGAAGGGAAAATGAAACCAAAAGTTACAAATTATTAATAATGATAATAAATTACTTGAACATGAGTTTAATTCTAGCTTACAGTGATGGCTATTAAGAATAGTGTAAAGCACTTGCAAAAAACTAAAATCTGCTGCACCAGTTTTCTTGAGATTTAAGACGTGTTAACCTATGTGTCTGTATTATAAATATGGAAAGTGATTTAAAGCTAAGCAATTTTATTAACATTAATGAGGTGTGCTTTTAATCCAAGTTCAGTCATAACTGCCTTTGTTTGGAGACCAGAACTGTGTTAAAGAGTAATTTTTACTTCTCATAACCTAGAAGTTGTTAATCCAGTAGTTATACTTCACTGTTAGCAGCGCATGTCAATTCAACAGACTCAATCCCTGAAGTGAAGCATAAAAACTCACAGTGTTTGTATCACCTCTCTCCTGGTCTCAAAAAATCAGTTTAGATCTCCAGGGGAACAAAATGTACCTGTGTACGGTACTATGTTTTTTGTCTGACAGTGTATAAAATCACATGAGCAGATTCTTTCTATTTTTCAAAATGAATTTCAACTACACATGCTTGATCAAAAAGCCATTAGTATTGTGGAGGACCTCTCTTACCCCTTGAATGAACTCATTATCTACTGTTGTAAGGCATTAGATACCAGAGCACCCATGCACCGCTGGTCTTCACTGGGTTGCTGTACTTACACACTGTTGCAAATTCACATGCTTTTCAAGCACCATACTTTGTCTTGCTTAGATTTGCTCTTATTTAGTCCTTAAGTACTATTAAGTTGTTGTACTTTTGGTCATATACAGAGTTGGCAGCTTAAGTTCTCTGAACTTATGTTCAAAAATATATATCAAAATCAGTGGCGTGCAGTGCATACAGTGCAATGCATACAGTGGGTACCCCCAAATCAAAATACAGATCAACAGCCCACAAATGCAACTACAAATTACAAAAGTAGCATGAATGACAGAGCACAACGTTTTCCTATTGTTTTATAGCTTAATTTTCTGTGTAACACATTCAAAAAAAGTCCATGAACCCTACACGTACAACTGTTCAACAAAGTAGAATTCTTATGAATACTGTAGCTTATGCCTGTACAGCCAAAACATTGATAAACACCAACTCACCATCCACCATCCACCATCCTCCTCTCCTTTGTCATACAATGGTCTAGTACTTTATAGGCAGACTTGGCTGATCTTGCTGAATTTTTGCAAGTTTCCTTGCCAGCCACCATTTGACGTTATTTAGCCAAATTGATTTTCATGTAGACATTGACGTAATTTATGAATGACAAATCTGTAGCACCTCCCTCGGATAGCTGAGAAGGGGTTAGACAGCCTTGGGCTGACCCCCGTACTGAAAATCATATATCTTGTTTGTTAATGGACTCACATTACCCAACCCTTCAAAATATAATCAGAAGGGGCACAGGTATGTAGACAGAAGTCATTGTCAGTCAGATATGCATCCTATAGCAACCAAAAAAACGCAGATTAGCATTTTGAATTGGATGTTTTTGATTTTACTTTTCTCATGAAATAATAATTATATAACATTTTACATACACCTGTTTTCTCTGATAAGTTTTAAAGGGCCCGACTGCACACCATTGGTCAATATATTATTATATCCAGAACTGATTTTCTGGGTTGTCCCATTCAGATGAATGAAAAATACCTGTGCACCTGAGCAAAAGTGGAAGCTTATACAATGATTCAGTCTCTTTGAATAAGCATTAGTTTAGCCCTGATTCTGATGGATAATACTTTACTTTACTTACTTACTTTAATTACTTTTTCTAAAATTAATTAGTAAGCCAGTCATCAATCAATAAGTCAATAAGCAAAAAACTCTTGACTGGTGTAATGAGGGGGCACCCCTGATCTGGAACCCATAAACCAACTGAGACATACAGTTTGACTTCTCTAAACCTCCTTAGACTGAAGGCACACATCTTAATACCAGTGTCGTCTATCTTTTTTAAATAGATGCAACACTGACACGCTAGAGCCTCCAACAAGACGGAAACACACCTCAACACTTAGATTGCCAAGCAGTAGAGCACTAGTTCAGCTTTAATTAATTTACATGTACATATACATCTTATATTCAATTTAACATATCAAATTCTTATGCAAATTGGACCGTAACCAGTCATACAGTGTTATGAACTCGCATGGCTTTATGGTCCATGTGTTTACAAGTCTAGAGAACAGACCGTCTGCCAGTCTCAGATGATATATGTACTATGTTAAGGACTCACAGAGAGGTGTTAATCCTAATCACACCTTGATCTACCTTCCCAGTGCACAAAGGTTACAGCACTGAAATATGACAAGGCACATGTTCCCTAATAAATCAAAAGTGGGAACATAGTGGACTAATTACCAACTAATGTAGAGTCTATCTACAATCCACATGGTGTTGCAATGCCAGACACGCAGCTCAAATGTTTAGACTTTTCCCAACAAGTAAAGTCAGATATATTTCTATAGTGCTTTTTGCAATATAACATTGTCTCAAAGCAGCTTTACAATTTTAGATTATCTTCTAATATCTAGGGCCAATCCCAAATTGAGCAAGCCTATGGCGATAGTGGCAAGGAAAAACTCCCTAAACATTATAAGTAAGAAACCTTGGGATGACCAAGACTCAAAAAGGGACCCATCCTCCTTGGGTGGCTTAGATGATAAATATAAGATTGAAACTAATTTACCTAGTCAAATAAGTTTGTAGTAATAGTTCAGAAACAGAAACTAAGTAAATATTTACAGATAAATCAAACCTGGAGAATTTTTTTTTTCCAAAAATGTAAATAGTAAGTAGTAGAAATACCTCGTAGAAGGTGCGTATCTGATAAATAAACTAAATGAACATATCAGGAGCATAATTAAAGTCATTATACTTTGAGTATATTTATACTGATTTTGCATAGGCTTTATACTAGCCTAAGCTTAACTTATTCCTGTATTTTTCTTTGTGCCTGTTTTCCAAAGAAGAAATTAAATTTTATATGATTGAGTCACTGAAGCTTTCTTTCTATCTTTGGGATGCCTAAAGGCTGATGTGGCTCTCACACAGGAAATCAATGCTCATTTGGTCAGATGCTAGGGGAATTCGATTTTAGGAGAGCTGAAAAAAATGTAATATCTTAATATCGTAAACATATACTCTCAGAAACAAAACAACTTAGCCACCTGCCTGCTATATTTGGTTAGTGAGACAATTGTATATTATACAACCAATAGCAATATTCTGCAATATTTCAGAAATTATAATCATTGCATGTTTTAAAGGTTAGGTCAAATTAAAATGTAGCTCCAACATACAATGCTGCATATGCTGAAATAACGAAATTACAGTCTTTTTAGTTTATTTAGGACTACTAATATTTATCTTTCCTTTACGTCCACTGATCTGCTGAATGATCCTTAATCAATCAGATTACTTTTTGTCTATGAGCATGCATGTATAGTTATAGAATGTATATGTATAGTTTTTATTCAATTAATATTATAAGACATATATTTGTTTCTGTGGACATATATGGGAAGTAATGGCTGACTCCCGATTTATCCTGGTTAGGGATTCAGGGGATTTATGAAATGTACCACTTGAACTTCACATTGCAAGGCCCATCCATGATTTGAACCCAGACAGGAATTGTGGTTTCCAGCACCTGGCTACTACTTTACTTTGTACTCTTTACAAGGATCCCTGTCCAGAGATAGGGATCATAGCTAGTGTTTGCAGGGTTAGCTATGATCATTATTTTGGCTTGGTATAGGCCAAGGATCTATGGGAACCTGCAGGCAATAATATTTAGTATATTAGATGTGTAAATAACGTGATATATTTGCTCTTTGTCTAAACTACACTTGGATGTGCTGGTGATTGATCCATAAATAATCAGTGCAGAGTGAAGAGATGTTATATTTATCTACCTCCTGAGATAGGTGTAGGTGTACAAGTCAAGATTGTTTTGTTTACATCAAGTGGCTGTGCCACCCTGTATCGGTATGTGAATTCGCCATTATTGAATATGAGCCCAGCTAGGACGGGGACATTTGATAGTTGAATATACAACATGTAAGGACTTGATTCTTGAAAGCTAATACTAGCCCTCATTCTTTACCAGTTCACATATTAAACTGGTTTACCCTCTTCAGTGAAATGCCCACTGAGCAGCCTGTTCAAAGGACTCTGGTTATAAGAGGTTCTATTAGACACCTGAAATTAGCTACTCCTTCAGGAACACCAGCAGCTATTTTTAACTGTAACCTGGAATCAGGGTGCATAGAATCAGGTTAATGGTTGTCGTAGTGGAGTAGCCACGATGTTTGAGAAGTCTTTGGCAATACTGCAAAATCTAATCACAAGGCTAAGTCGTTTGAAATGCTTATTCTTAATGTGATGCTCCAGAGTCATGTAAGAAATAAATTGTACTTTTTTCAGCTTATCACTGTTTACTGCCCTCCTTATTCCAAGAGTCTAAAGGAATTTGCTAGGAATTTTTTTTCTCTAGAAGTTGCTTTTCGTGGTACATCAAACAAATCAAACTCGTAGAGTTTGAAAGAGTCGACTCTCTAAAGTCATTCGTGATGCTCTCACGTCTAGACGTGAGTTTGAAATTAAGCGCGCCCTCTAGTGGCTGTTAAACGACTTTATTGTAAATAAGGAAATCGGTGTGATCAGTGCGTGGGTTTCCAAGGGTATTATTTGGAATCAACAGCTTAATAACCTGTGGTCTGCGGACTCTTATTTATTCACACTACAATACATGTTTATAAAAGAAAAAGTATTTCAGTAAGTGCTTATGCTTTAATTTTTACAAAAAAATACTTGACAAAAAACAAACAAACAAACAAGAAACAGTTATCTAAAACAGCAGTAGAAGGCCAGTCTATGTTGTGTTTTGGATCTTGGTATGGATGGACTTGAATGGTCAATCAGGCAGACCATGCAACTTTCATGTTGGTCCAAGTTTAGTTGGTGAACCACTATAGTTTTGCTGGTAAAAGCTGGTTGACGAGCATATCAGTGTCCAAAACACAACATATGCTTGTCTTTCCATAATAAATATGTTTGTAAATAAAGAATAATAATTGTAACATCAAATGTCTTCATGCAACCCTGCAAAAAGTGTGCAGTCATCCTCGAGGTTACTAAGCAGTATGCCTGCATACTAACACTGATTATAATTCTAATTTGGATGTGTTAAACATTAACTCTTTAACCTGTAAGTTATGATGAACCAGCAATGCTGGTCTTGACACTAGATGTCTAAATGTCTGTAATATTTTAACTTTGTACACATGGTCACATCACACTATATCCGTCCGGTTTGCACAAAAGCACTACCCTGCATATCTTCATTCATTCATTCTGATTCATTCATTGATTAAATAAATGCATCTACCTTAGCTAGGAGGCTACGTGATATTCAAATGCAGCAGGGTCAGTGTACTTTTTTCCTAGAAATTTCTGTGATTATTTTTACAATGAACTGGGGTTTGTAATGACTACTGACCACCACAGGCTGCTTATTTTAACAGCTGCTGTGAACATTTCTCTGAATGTACCTTTCTGTGAGCTCCAATAGGGACACTTATGCACTCAGTGACACAGTGTTTTACATAAAATGAAAAAAGCCAATACAAGTCTCAAAAAAGGTATGTGAAGGAAAGGTATATGAACGTTAATGTTTTGGAAATGGTCAAACATAATTTAACAACGATGTTATTGTTGTAGGACTTCCTGCATTAGTGCCCCCTTTAGTCCACAGCATACTTATTGCCTGTTTACAAGACACACTTCTTTTTTTAACAATTATGTTTACCATTTATTTGTATGTATCACATGGGTCACTATGTTGAAAGACTTGAAATGCATCTCTGGTACAGAGTTATTAGCAAGTGTCCTTAATCTACTGATCAATTAATATATTTTCTAAACAAATACATACCCAATAAATGATTAAAATAGATAATCCATTCAGCCCTATATCACTTACTCCATTGTTTTAACTTAGTATATGTTTTTTTTTTTAATTCAACATCCATTCATTCATATTCCATACCTGCTTTAATCCAATTCACGGTCAGAGAGTGGCAGCATAGGGTGCAAGACAGGATTCAACCCCGGACAGGGAGCTAGTATATCATGGGGCACATGCACGCACACACGCACGCACACGCACACACACACACACACACACACACACACACACACACACACATCCAGAAGCATACACAGAGTGAAACATGCAAACTCGAAATGTTTAGTGGCCAGACCTGTGAAATTTAATTTGATCATGGCACAATATGAAGGTGGAACAATGACTCGGTGGGTAGCACCATTGCCTCACAACAATAAGGTCTTGGGTTCCATACCAGGTTGAGCTGCCTGGGTCCTTTCTTTGTGGAGTCTGTATACTCCAGTTTCCTCCCACATACAGCCAAGTTTTAGGTTAACTGGCGTTTCTAAATTTCCCTTTAGTGTGTGTGCTCTACGATGGATTTGCACCCTGTCTAGGGTTGTTCGTGCCATGCACCCTGTGCTGTCGGCTAGGCACCAGCTTTCCCGTGACCCTGACCAGGATTAAGCAGGTAAGACAGTGAATAAATGATGACAATACGCATTAACACATCTTTCTTCAACAGACCAGGCTCGACCTTTCAAATTGCAGGATATCTATAACCCACCATATTCAGTTCATAAGGTGGAAAACATTTGATGAGACCACTAGCCCTGATGCTCCAGTCTGGATTATCAAAGGATGAACTGTGTATTCAGTCTAATTTAGATCTGCTTGTGCCTTGGATAAACATTAGATAGAAAGACGTTCCATTGACATAATGTTTACTGAAGCTAATTAGTGTTACACCTACACCTAATCCTAACTTTAACCTCAGTAACCTAAAGCAAATACTTGGGATAATTTGTTTTTTTTAATAAAAGTTGCCATTTTTATATTTTTACAAAAAGAAATTAAAGAAGTGAGGAAAGGCATAAACGG
Organism: Ancistrus triradiatus; assembly: GCA_025084515.1. Taxonomy (NCBI): domain Eukaryota; kingdom Metazoa; phylum Chordata; class Actinopteri; order Siluriformes; family Loricariidae; genus Ancistrus; species Ancistrus triradiatus. Next base: position 33,014 of record JAJAGP010004963.1, on the reverse strand, counting down.
TAAACAGCCAAGTTTTCCTGTCATTGTAAGGACATTTGGTTCTCACAAGTAGGCCTATAGCAAGACAAGGTACACACACACACACAAACACACACACACACATACACACACACACACACAAACGCGCGCAGGCACGCACTTAAACTGCTGATCTTCAGTGCGACGCTGCGTCATTGGTGACATCCAAAGGGGGCGTGATCTCATTTTCTTTCATATAAAAGCGTTCATAAGCAAAGCCCAACTCTACTCGTGAATGGATCACTAACTAACCTCTCTGTGGACTAACAGCGCGCACGTGTGTTTTTTGTGAGCCTTACAGAAATCATGATTAAGAAAATGTCTCCATCGGAGCACGACTTCGACATCCCGGCTAAGAACTGCCACCGCATGGTAGTGCTCGGATCCACCAAGGTGGGCAAGACCGCGATCATCTCGCGCTTTCTGCATGAGCGCTTTGACGACCAGTACACACCCACCATCGAGGACTTCCACCGCAAGTTCTACAGCATCCGGGGAGACGTCTATCAGCTGGACATACTGGACACGTCTGGCAATCATCCGTTCCCTGCCATGAGACGCCTGTCCATTCTGACAGGTGAGATATTTAGTCCTGGGGTAGTTTGAGGAGGCTTACTGATACAGCTGGATATATTGGACAGAACACATTCATTAAACAGCAGACTAAAATTGTCAGTTTTAATTTATAAGTGAATATTTTACATTTATGCAGATCATGGAAAATGTCTTTAAAATATAGTAGGTAATTCAGGAGATAGATGTATTTCAGAAAAAGCCGAAACTATTCAACACTACCACAACTGAACTGTAACAGCAAAGGGTCAGTTCAGAAAAGTTTCATTTAAAAAAAGTTTATTAAGAACATGATGCAATAAAACACATGATAGTGATTTTAATACAGCTATGAAATTTGAAATAGGTCTACATCCATTTGCGCTATATTCTGGAAATATGCATTTTGTATACTGTCAAAATAATTACTTGAAAACTGTTGCTCAACTCCAATGCAGCTATTACAGGAAACTGATTCAAAATGAGTTAATACAAGCAGGCTACTACATGAGAGCCTTGCATGTTGCATCTAGCTCCACACCCTGAAAGAGGCAGGATGTCAATAGTTATCCTAGTTAGGAAACTTTAAACCCATAAAGTGTAATGTAGAAATGCACCACTTATATCACAAAAATAATATTGGGATGCATAATGAACCAGCTTATTGCACCCCATACTTAGGACATTGGGGGAAAATGCCATATCCGGCACACATCAGATGTTGTCACAGTGAAAACACTGAACAGGGTAATTAACTACTTTTTCTCTCTGCCTTTTCAGGTGATGTTTTCGTTCTCGTGTTCAGCTTGGACAACAAAGCGTCTTTCCATGAGGTGCAGCGGCTCAAGAGGCAGATCTTCGAGACCAAGCTGTGCCTAAAGACCAAGACAAAGGAGAACGCAGAGGTGCCGGTGGTTATATGTGGCAACAAGTGTGACCGCGAGTTCTCTCGGGAGGTTTCCAATGAAGAAATTGAGCGGCTGCTGGCAGATGATGAGCGCTGTGCGTACTTTGAGGTGTCAGCCAAGCGCAACACCAACGTGGACATCATGTTTCAGGCTCTCTTCACAATGGCCAAGCTGCCCAACGAAATGAGTCCGGACAGGCACCGCAAAATCTCTCTGCAGTGTGGAGACGTGCTGCACCGAAAGTCCCTGCGCAACCGAAAGTACAAGGACGGGGGTGATGCATATGGTATTGTTGCACCATTCGCGAGGCGACCAAGTGTGCACAGTGATCTCATGTACATTAAAGAGAAGGCCTTGAATCAGGGCAACAAGGATCGCTGTGTGATTTGCTGAACGGACTAAATGAACCTGAACACCATACCAGTGGCCTATCTGCCCTTTCGTTATATAAAAGAACGAAAGAAAGGCATGCCATTTTTGGCGAAGCAGTAGACCATGAGATCCATGGCAGATCCATGAGAGACATTTCACCTGGACAATAAGGGTTAAATACTGGAGGTTTTTCCACAAATCCTCTGTAAAAATCAGAGTACGAGGCAAGACTGTCGGATTTCGGATGTGACACTTGAGCACTTGTTTACATTTTGTTAGCCTATTAATTTGTTTTATACAAAACATGAACTTGAATGTCTGTGGCATTGTGAACAAACGACATGAATGGATATTTATTCTTCTATGTCAGCATTTACTTTTGTTACAAAAACTTTATAAAATAAAAAATATGGAAATAAAGAAATACAATTTGAATATATCATAAATACTGTTCATCTGTTGTGTTCTAATTTTGATGCTTACAAAATTTCTTACTGTACACAAAACTCAAATTTATTAATTACAGTATATTATTATTATTATTTTATTTTATATATATATATATATATATATATATATATATATATATATATATTTATTTATTTGTTTATTTATTTATTTATTTATTTATTTATTTATTTTTTAACCCAACTTTGTCCTGATCAGAGTTGCAGGGGCTCTCGGAGTACACAGGGTACAGGTATAAGCGTCCATTGAAGCTATCAGTGTCTCTCCCTCAGACACAGCCAGTCATGTCTACATGTGATAATCGACCTAGTTGGAAAGCACTGCCAGGAATTGAACACAGGAATTAGGCCACTGTGTCACCTGAGCATTTTTTTTTAATAATTGTTATAATTATTATTATTATTATTATTAGTAGTAGTAGTAGTAATGGCTATTGAAAAGTGTTCCAAATTTGTTTTAATGTTGTTTGATCTCATTTTTTCAACTATTGCAAACAATCGCATGGTATTGATAGTGACCATAACACGGATAAGAATATATTCCACATTTATCAAGTTTAGGTACTTAATCATAGACCTTTAAAGGCTTGTAAATCTTATACACTAGTAGTTCTAGGCTGAAGACCAAATAGCTTTGCAATGTACTTATAGTGTAGTAAGCATTCATTCATTCATTCAATTTTTTATCTTCTTAATCCTAGTCTGGGTCATGGGAAAGTCGGTGCATAGCCGGCAACACAGGGTACAAGGAAGGAAGGATTATTCCCATAAGGAATAATGTAAATTGAACGAATAAATTCCAGACTCTCTGAAAATCCACACTGTATAAGGCATTATATGCATTAATGGAGTTGTACTGGAAAGGTGCTCCCTGATTATGATGGGGATACATTTCGACATATCCAGTTAAATGTATCCTGCACTGGTGAGTTTAAATATAATCTATATTTTATGCTGTATCATAGCGGAGCCTATTTCACATTAACACTTACATTACCATGTACATTAACCTACAGAAGGCCAACACCATTAACATAAAGCTTATTTTAAGCTTTTTTTTAACTAAGTATTAAAAAATTCTTGTACTTTAGTGAGTAATGGATTGAAAGTGATTATTGGTGAACCCACTAGCATAGCCGCTAAAGCTAACTGCAGCCTGTGTTCTGAAGGATTCAGTTGCTTTCAGTTGGCTGTCAGTACTGACTATTTTAAGACCCATGAGGCCTTGTTTGCACTAAGAATACAGTAGTGTAGATGTGAAAATAAAGAAAAACACGATAAACACAGTAGAGATCTTCCCTGAGTAAGGGCTATTGTGAAGCCGAATGACTGTGTACTGAATCGTGAATCATCAATCGTGAATCGATTTCCAGCTGACATGAGTCGACTCATACAAATTTAAGCAAGTATGCCGAGTACCAAGCAAACGACGAGAGCCAAGACAAATTGTTCTAGTCAAAATGCATAGAGAACCGAATTTGATGAGTTCTGAGGTGGTCTAAGAACCAAGCTGCCACATTAGTTATGTATTGGAATTACTTTTCAGTATGAGTATTTTTATATTTGATATTTTCACACAACTCCTAACAGTAGATAGGGACCCCAATTAAATGAGACAAAATATATTATAATTGATAATTCATTGAATATGGATATGATCCAATATTACAAATCTGTGAGTGGTGTGACCCCCTTGTGCAGCAATTCTTGCAAGTAATTATTGCTGGCAATTGTTGTTTGATCCTGTACATCGGCTTGGAGGAATTTTAGTCTATTCTACCATACGAAACAGCTTCAACTCTGGGATGTTGGTGAACTGCTCACTTCAGGTCCTTCCACAACAATTCTGTTGCATTAAAGTCAGTACTTTGACCTGACCATGTAAAAACATTACTTTTATTTTTCTTTAACCATTATTTGGTAGAATGGCTTGAGTACTTAGGGTCATTGTCTTGCTGCATGACCCACATTCTCCACAGATTTAGGACACTTACACCTACATACATATTCCTTAAGAATTTGCTAGTATAATTCAAAATACATAATTCCATCAGTGGTGACAAGTCATCTTGGCCCAGATATAGCAGAGCAGGCTCAACCTGTACCATGATACAACCACCAACATGTTTCACAGATAAAATAAGGTTCTTACAATTTTTTGGAGAGCAGTGGGTTTCTCGTTGCCACCCATGCACACCTTTGTTGTTCAGTGTTCTTCTGATGGTGAACTTTTCAACAATTAACATTACATTCATACCTGTCATCCCATTGACTGAAAACACCTTACTCTAATTTCTCTTTCAAATGAACTGCTATTGAACATATTCACTTTGCAGATACAGTAGTGCTTAAGGGTTTGTGAAAACTTTGGAATATTCTATATTTCTGCATAAATATGAACTAAAACATCATCAGATTTTCAAAAAAGTCCTGCATTTAGTTAATGAGAACACAATTAAACAAATGAGACAAAAATATTGAACTTGGTCATTTATTTATTTTCAGGAAAATGAACCCTTATTACCTATCTGTGAATGACAAACATATGTGAACCTCTATAATTAGCAAGTGATTTGAAGTGGAATTAGCATCAGGAGTTTACAATCCATAGGATGGCAGTCAGGTATGAGTGGGTGCCCTGTTGTATTTAAAGAACAGGGATCTATCAAAGTCCCTCAACACATTTGTGGGAGTGTATCATGTCACAAACAAAGGAGATTTCTGGCTACCTCAAAAAAGGTAGTTAATGCTCATCAGGCTGTAAAAGGAAACAAAACCACCTCATTAGACAGTGTTTAATAGTACAGATGGAGGAAATTCATGAAGGTTGTCACCTTCCCTAGGAGTGGTTGACCAACAAAATCATTCCAAGAGCCAACAAGGTCAAACAAGTCAGTTTAATTTCTAAGTAGTTAAAGGTCTCGATCATATTTGCTAATGTTAATGTGAGTGAGGAGAACACTGAACAACAGTGATTTACATTACAAGAGAAAGTCATTGGTCTCCAAAAAGAACATCGCTGCCAGTGGACAGATGAGAAAGATGAGAAGTGTTTTGTGTGAAGAAAGAAAAATCTTTGAAACTTATTGGTGGTACTATCATAGTTTGGACCTTTTTTGCTGCATCTAGGTAAGGACGACTTATCATCATTGATGGAACAATGAATTCTGAATTATACCAGCAAATTCTAACAGAAAATGTCAGGAAATGTCAGAATCTGTCTGTGAGCTGAATCTCAAAATAAAGAGGGTTATGCAGCAAGACAGTAATCTACAGTCATTCTACCAAACAACTGTTAAAGAATACTAAAGCTATTGGATTAATTTCTGATTTTAATCCAATGTAAATAGCATGGAAGGATGAGATAGCATGAGGAAATTCATCACCAAGAGTTGATCCTGTTCTGTACGGTGAAATGGTCAAAAATTCTTTCAAGCTGATGTGCAGGCCTGATCAACTCTTACCAGAAATGTTTAGTTGCAGTTATTGCAACAAGGGGTCACACCTGCACTGGAGGGTAAAACCAGTTGTGGGGAAGTCTTGAAGAGGAAGGACCTTGATGATTACTTGTATTTGTTATGAACTTTGTATATATGTATATGAAAAACTTACTATTTTCCCTTCTTCTTTCTATACATATAAATATATTATAATCATGTACATAAATACATATATTAAGGACATCAGCTTGGTGGACAATAGGTATCTACACATAATGAGATGGTCAAAATGACCTTGCTATTTCAAACTAGAGGATGGAGTAAATACACAACAATCCCAGGCTGAGACTATTCACTAGACTCTCAAATTCAAATAACAAACCCCTTCTTCACTTTGTTCCATTGTCCATACTGAAATATCTTTTTTCTCTTCTTCGTTGGACCTTTAAACTCAATCTCTTGTGCTTCCTTTCTCCTATTCAGCTATTATCACGTAATTATCTTTCATTCTTTATATTTCATTCTTGCTTCCTTTTACAGCCATCTTAAATTTCTCTGTTTTCGTAGAACTCATTCTTTTTACACCTCTGTATATCTTGTCTCTTTGTAAACACATTTCATTTTCAAACTTGCAGGGTTTAATTTATTTCCAGATACTCTTTTCCTTTTATGTCTTTTCCTTCTCTCAAGCACACACACACACATGTAGGACAACAATTACTGGTTACTGTTCACAGGGTCTTAGTGCTATGATGCTTGGTTTGAATCACCTTTAAATATGCTTGCATCCTCACTTCAGGTCAGGGTTGCCAGCTATTTTCTGAAAAAACATAGCTAAAGCATATAAAACATTTCCAGAAGCCACCAGATAACTTTGCACCACCTAGGCGTTTAAATGCATTATGCCACTTGCACTACATAGAGAGTAGAGTCATTTTAGATTCCACTCAATGGTGGTGATCAGTGAATGGTCATTGAGAACAGGGAAAAAAGGTGGTGAATCTGCTCTGTTAACTCTTATAATGAGCACCCAACATGAGTGCTGGAGAGCCGTATCGAGAGCAGAACAGTCACTAACATTCGCACAAGAGTCACTGGATTTGCCACTAGGCTCTGCTTTGACATAAAAACTGATTCAGACTGATTACTGCAGACTTCTGATGCTTTCACTCTGTATAGCATTGGCAGACACACAAACCACCACAATGCCTCCCTCTTATAGTTTTACATTACAAAGAACTAACTCTTCAGAGTTCAAGAAAGCAACTCTCTTCGTGCTTACAATATGAATATGATGTTTTAAATCTACATGCAATTTCTATTGCACATTCCATTTATATGGGAGGTATGTATTAGGGCGGACTCACACTGAGCCCTGGTGATAAATAAATTAAGAATGAAGCAATTTGTCCCACAGTAATATCTGTACCATTAGAAAACACTTTTTGTCTAAGACCACAAATTCACCTATGGCCAAGCGCAATTGTTAAAGTAATATTCTTACATTGCAATGACAAAAGTAGTCTAATAAGTTATTTGTATCTTACTAAACCATGTTTCAATACTGTAAACATACTTAATACAAAGCACATTTAAAGTTAGTTGTTCTATTAAAAAGTATAATAATCCATTTTTATTAAAATGTTTCCTAATGACATACCTAACATCAGGGCATCACTAGAGATTTATGAATAGGGGCTAAGTGTTGACTAGGGGGTCTAGAGGTAAGCCCCCTAAGACCATTTAAAAAATGACCCAAAATGCCGGATTATGAAACTAGCATAAAATTAAAAACTATTTGGAGAAATTGCCTCAGAGCAGCAAATTTCTTTTGAAGAGAAGTTTGCAAATGCTGCACTTAAATCTAATAGAACAGGAAAAACGGCATCCATTGTATGATGCTTCAGTACTATGATGGGGCCTAAATCCTGACTTAAATATTTCTTAAATATTGTTTTGGGGGAGGTATCTAGACAGCTGAAGGTAAACCGCTTTTCTCAAATCTTGGAGATGAAAGTGAAATGGTTAGTCTATAATTAAATTGGTCTATAATTAGACAGCATGCAAGGAAGGGTCAAGGTAAGATTTTTAATTAGAGAATTAATTATTGCACATTTAAAGGATTTGGGCACATAGACAAAGCTAAAGGATGAATTCAAAATAATAAGAAGTTGCTCTATAATATTAGTTTTTAGTTATTAATAGTTAGTATTATTATCAGTTATTATTAATTCTTTAAGTAAGTGTGTAAGAATTGGATCAAGTAAACAAGATGGTATCTTAGATGAGTTGATCAGATTGGTGTGGTATTAGTAATCATGGTAAAATATTGTGATACATTCAGTCTTGATTTACAGGAAACATCCTAATTGGTAGGGTGCATGCTGACTGGGATTTGTTGGTGTTTAATTGTTAAATCTGGTAGGTCATGCATAAATGCATCTGAAGTAGCAGATGTAATAGTGTGATTGATAAGTAGGAAGATATTATTAGTTGCAGGTAGCTCATATATTAAGAGATAACAATCAGAGATTGAATCATTTTGTGGGATGACAACAGGCTTGTCTATGTCGATAGTAGATCTTGTTCATTTTACATTGCATATTAAAATCACCTACAACTAAAGCTTTATCAGTTGAAACCAGGAAAGCAAATTCCTGAAGAAAATGAATATGGACCCAGAAAGCAGTCTGATAGACTGAAAAAAATATATTTTTTCTTACATGATGATGTACCATCCACATCTTTATCAGTTGAATAATACAGCCAATGAACAAAGAAAATGAATGATGCAGGCTTTTTTTTAGAGTAACAGGATGTTGGGTCAGTATTCAGCCTCTATATATTATTGGTGATAACATGCTGAAAATACTGCTCTGTTTCACCTGATGTTGTGTTAAAACATGACTAACCAATTGGGAACTCATTAACAACCTTTAATATGCTTCAGTTTTATCGTGTTTACATAAAAAACACTCAGGGATGTGTTCAAGGTGTGTTGCACCCATGCTGAAGTCTAAGAACTTAAAAGGTGAAATAGGAGATAATATCATTGCACCCAAAGGGCAATTGGTTTAAGGTTCAAGACACTGAATATTCCTAGAGACACCAGTGGAATTCCGTAGTTCTATCATTACAGACTGTAGTCCATCTGTTTCTTTACATTCTTCGTTAGTCTCCTTTACACCTTTCGCTAATGGTCAATACTCCCACAGGATGACCACAGATCAGGTACTATTTGGGTGGTGGATCATCCTCAGCACTGCAGTGGCATGGATGTCGTGGTGGTGCGTTAGTGTGTGTCTTGGTCATATGAGTGGCTCAGACACAGCAGTGCTGCTGGAGTTTTCATACACAGCAATGTCACTGCTGAAATGAAATTTGTCCACCAACCGAAACTGTCCAGCCACCAGGATCTTGTACAAAGGAGCATATGAGCACTTATGAAGCATTAGAGGATGACTAAGACAAACTGTACAACAAGTAATAGGCAATCTGCTGTCTCTGAGTTTGCATCAGCAAGGTGAAGCAATATGGTAGATCTGTCAACTAGATTGCACAGTGGGTGAATATGCAGCACTGTTGTGCCTGATCCAATCATACCAGCAAATAGTAAGGTACCAACCAAATAGTACCTGATCTGTGCTGATCCTGTGGGAGTCCTGACCATTAGAGAACAGAGTAAAGGGGACTAACAAAGTATGTGGAGAAACAGATGGACTACAGTCTGTAATTGTAGAACTACAATGCTTATATAAGGTAAGTGGAACTGATAAAATGGACAATACGTGTAGAAACAAGAAGGTGTACCAAATAAAGTGATTGGTGAGTGTACAGGAAGGGATGTACAATATCATATGTACAATGCTCTGTGTATGCTCAAAATGTGCTATACCATTCCTTTCATGAAAATGAAAAGGTTCTGGCCTTAATCTCACTCACTTCTATCCTTGAGCATGAGGGACTCAAGAACATAAAATGCATGATCTCAAACTAAAGGGACTGAACCAAGTAAATGTTATTGCTTGACACATCATTTTTAAGCATTCTTCTTTTGCAAGAAAAAGGACAGGGTCTGGATGTATTCAGACCCTGGTGTGCACACTTCTGTTAAAGAGCACTTTCATAGATGTATCTCCAAATACATTTATTATGTTTGACTTTTTTAGCATTTGTGTACCATAACCGGTTCACATGTTCATACGTTCACATCAGTTCAATATGTCACCTGAAGAAGCAAGTAAGATATAAGAGTATGATTAGACCCAGGTTGAAAATGATATGACCTGCAGAAGTTCACAAGAACTTGCATGAGCTAAATCAGAAAAATGCCAATGTTACTAAAAAACAATGAGCTCATTTATATGAACAGTCAAGTTCCTACTTTTTAGACATTCTTAGTGATTAATTTCAGTTTCCAGTATTCTGTCATTGACTACAATACATTTTGTCCAGGCTTTGCTGCTTATTTTGAGATTCAAGGACAGCATAACTGGACAGGGCATCATTGCAATTAACATAAAGCTGTAATGTGTAAGAACTATGCTGAACTACTTTGTTTTCTACCACACTGTTGTTGTACAGATGTTAATTGTCTCAATAGTCCTCAAGTGCACTACAGGTGGTTCAAACAAACAGATTGATCACAGGGTCTGGAGCTTATTCAGGCACTGCATTTATATGAGGGCAAGAATGACGCAGAGGTGAAAATTTATTTTCATGGGAGATTTTTTAACAATAGTGGCAAATTGGTCTGAGTGAATGAACGCTGATTATCAGGACATGCATTCATGGGTCACTATCACTGTAGGGAGCCTTTTGTTGACTGTTGTTTGTATATTATATTATACATTTTGTCATATTAAGCTTGATTAGTAAAAAAAGTGTTTCTATTCACAAAACAAGATGACTTTTAAATATATTTTCTCTTTTTTACAGTTCATGACATAAGAGGATGCTGTTCTGCCTAGTGCCACATACCACACATACCATATACCGCACTCCCTAGGGCGACATGAAGGGTCGCCTATATACTGGTCCTTCTCAAAAAATTAGCATATTGTGATAAAGTTAATTCTTTTCCGTAATGTAATGATAAAAATTAAACTTTCATATATTTTAGATTCTTTGCACACCAACTGAAATATTTCAAGTCTTTTATTGTTTTAATACTGATGATTTTTGGCATACAGCTCATGAAAACTTCACAAAATTAGCATATATTTCATCCGACCAATAAAAGAAAAGTGTTTTTAATACAAACAAAGTCAACCTTCAGATTCTTATGTTCATTTATGCACTCAATACTTGGTCGGAATCCTTTTGCAGAAATGACTGCTTCAATGCGGCGTGGCATGGAGTCAATCAGCCTATGGCACTGCTGAGGTGTTATGGAGGCCCAGGATGCTTCGATAGCGGCCTAAAGCTCATCCAGAGTGTTGGGTCTTGCGTCTCTCAACTTTCTTTTCACAATATCCCACAGATTCTCTATCGGGTTCAGGTCAGGAGAGTTGGCAGGCCAATTGAGCACAGTAATACCATGGTCAGTAAAACCATTTACCAGTGGTTTTGGTACTGTGAGCAGGTGCCAGGTCGTGCTGAAAAATGAACTCTTCATCTCCATAAAGCTCTTCAGCAGATGGAAGCATGAAGTGCTCCAAAATCTCCTGATAGCTAGATGCATTGACCCTGCCCTTGATTAAAACACAGTGGACCAACACCAGCAGCTGACATGGCACCCCCAGACCATCACTGACTGTGGGTACTTGACACTGGACTTCAGACATTTTGGCATTTCCTTTCTCCCCAGTCTTTCCTCCAGACTCTGGCAACTTGATTTCCCGAATAACATGCAAAATTTGCTTTCATCCGAAAAGTACTTTTTGGACCACTGAGCAACAGTCCAGTGCTACTTCTCTGTAGCCCAGGTCAGGCGCTTCTGCCGCCGTTTCTGGTTCAAAAGTGGCTTGACCTGGGGAATGCGGCACCTGTAGCCCATTTCCTGCACACGCCTGTGCACGGTGGTGGCTCTGGAATCGGCCCCTTCTCCCACAATCCTCCTCAGGGTCCGGTCACCTCTTCTCGTTGTGCAGCATTTTCTGCCACACTTTTTCCTTCCCACAGACTTCCCACTGAGGTGCCTTGATACAGCACTCTGGGAACAGCCTATTCGTTCAGAAATTTCTTTCTGTGTCTTACCCTCTTGCTTGAGGGTGTCAATGATGGCCTTCTGGACAGCAGTCAGGTCGGCAGCCTTACCCATGATTGCGGTTTTGAGTAATGAACCAGGCTGGAAGTTTTCAAAAGCCTCAGGAATCTTTTGCAGGTGTTTTAGAGTTAATTCGTTGATTCAGATGATTAGGTTAATAGCTCGTTTAGAGAACCTTCATGAGCTGTATGCCAAAATCATCAGTATTAAAACAATAAAAGACTTGAAATATTTCAGTTGGTGTGCAATGAATCTAAAATATATGAAAGTTTAATCTTTATCATTACATTACGGAAAAGAATTTAACTTTATCACAATATGCAATTTTTTTTAGAAGGACCAGTATATATATATATATATATATATATACGCCACTGTATATACACCACTGTAAATGTCAAATGTCATATATGTATATATATATATATATATATATATATATATATATATATATATATATAGTGGTGTGAAAAAGTGTTGCCCCCCTTACTGATTTTCTATTTTTTTAAATGTTTGTTAATCAAAGACAAGACCAGTAAACACAAAATGCAGTTGTTCAATGAAGGTATATATTATTAAGGTAGAAAAAAATCCAGACCTCTATGGCATGTGTGAAAAAGTGATTGTCCCCCCTTGTTAAAACATACAGTGGGGCAAAAACGTATTTAGTCAGCCAATGATTGTGCAAGTTATCCTACTCAGAAAGATTAGAGAGGTCTGTAATTTTTCATCATTACACTTCAACTATGAGAAACAAAATGAGAAAAAACATCCAGGAAAACCATATTGTAGGATTTTTAAAGAATTTAATTGTTAATTATGGTGGAAAATAAGTATTTGGTCAATAACAAAAGTTCAACTCAATACTTTGCAACATAACCTTTGTTGGCAATGGCAAAGGGTTAAACGTTTCCTGTAAGTCTTCACCAGGTTTGCACACACTGTAGCTGGTATTTTGGCCATTCCTCCATGCAGATCTCCTCTAGAGCAGCGATGTTTTTTGGGGCTGTCGCTGGGCACCACGGACTTTCAACTCCCGCCACCACAAATTTTCTATGGGGTTGAGGGCTGGAGACTGGCTAGGCCACTCCAGGACCTTGAAATGCTTTTTACGAAACCACTCCTTCATTGCCCGAGCGGTGTGTTTGGGATAATTGTCATGCTGGAAGACCCAACCACATTCCATCTTCAATGCTCTCACTGATGGAAGGAGGTTTTTGCTTAAAATCTCACGATACATGGCCCCATTCATTCTTCCCTTAACACGGATCGGTCGTCCTGTCCCCTTTGCAGAAAAGCAGCCCCAAAGCATGATGTTTCTAGTCTACTTCCAAACACGACGAGTTGAGTTTTTACCAAAAGGTTTCATCTGACCACATGATATTCTCCCAGTCTTCTTCTGGATCATCCATATGCTCTCTGGCAAACTTCAGATGGGCCTGGACATGTACTGGTTTAAGCAGGGGGGCACGCCTGGCACTGCAGGATCTGAGTCTCTCTTGGCATAGTGTGTTACTGATGGCAGCTTTTTTACTTTGGTCCCAGGTCTCTGCAGGTCACTCATCAGGCCCCTCTGTGTAGTTCTGGGGTATTTTCTCACCTGTCTTATGATCATTTTGACCCCACGGGGTGAAATCTTGCGTGGGGCCCCAGATCAAGGGAGATTATCAGTGGTCTTGTATGTCTTCCATTTTCTTATAATTGCTCCCACAGTTGATTTATTCACACCAACATTCTTGCCTATTGTAGATTCACACTTTCCAGCCTGGTGCAGGTCTACAATTTTCTTCTTGGTGTCCTTCGACAGCTCTTTGGTCTTGGCCATGGTTGAGTTTGGAGTCTGACTGTTTGGGGCCATGCACAGAAAACGAGGTCTCATTTTTATCTCATTTTGTCTCTCATAGATGAAGTGTACCTATGATGGAAATTACAGACCTCTCTCATCTTTCTAAGTAGGAGAACTTGCACAATCAGTGGCTAACTAAATACTTTTTTGCCCCACTGTAACTTAACTATGGTTTATCAGACCTGAGTTCACTGTCTCTAGCCACACCCAGGCCTCACTTAAACAGGACCTGCCTGACAAATTGAATTACACCAAAAGATCCTCAAAAGCTACACATCATGCCGAGATCCAAAGAAATTCAGGAACAATTGAAAAAGAAAGTAATTGAGATCTGTCAGTCTGGAAAGGGTTATAAAGCCATTTCTAAGCTTTGGGATTCCAGCTAACCACAGTGAGAACCATTATCCACAAATGGCGAAGACATGGAACAATGGTGAACCTTCCCAGGAGTGGCCTGCCGACCAAAATTATCCCAAGAGCACAATGATGGCTCATCCAAGAGGTCACAAAAGACCCCACAACAACATCCAAAGAACTGTAAGCCTCACTTGCCTCAGTTAAGGTCAAGCTTCTATATGACTAGCTTCTGTATAACCTTGAGTTTTGATGTAACTTTGTGTCTCTTGCTGAATGGCCTTTGATACACACAAATAAACTATTTTGGGAGGAAGAAACTTAAAAAGTGTAATATAGAGATTCACGATGGTGGTAACCATGAGATCACCAAATTACAAGGAGTGTCTACATACTTTTTGCCCATAGTAGGGTTTCAAAATCATATACATCTGTCCAATCAGACAGATATATAGTAAGAGGAACCACAACAGAAGCCTTGCAGGAATTTCTATTGCCGTTGGCATCAGGTTCTCTTATCATCACATCAACAGAAAGAGATAACGTTGATAGATATGACGGAAATGTACCTGAAACTGGGTGTAGTGTGTATTGTGGGAACAGCATATGAAGGGACAGCATCGATCCCTCAGTCAAATGCCACTCCATCTCAACCAACTTTTCAGATTATCTTCTCTATATAAATTATCCCACAGATCTGCACCTTTATAAAGAAATAAGACACAGAAGGGTGTGGCTGATAGAGACAAACTACTGTAGACAAGAACATATTTAATTTTATTTATTTATTTATTTTATTTATCAGTGGCCATTTCATGATGAGCACAAGGATACATCAAAACTAACACTCATACTGGGCCAATTTAGCGTAATCAGTTTAACCTACTGCATGTCTTTGAACTGTGGGATGAAACTGGAGCACCTAGAATAAACCCACACAGACACGAGGAGGACAGGTGGAGTCTGAGGTCAGGTTCGAACTGGTGATGCTGGAGCTGTGAGGTGATTGCGCTAACTGCGATGCCATCATGCCACTGGGCAAGAATATATAATAATTTCCACAGGCTTTATTAGTATCCATTAGTTCCATTGTTTCATATGAGCAGACACTATAATTCCTAAGAGAAAATATTTAATTCTAACATAAGTGTTCTCAAGATCGACATTGACTCAAGTGTGTATCAGACTAAATAATGCCGATATGCATATTTTTTCATTATTTTGTTCAGTATTTTATTATTATATCTAAATATTATTATTTAGTATTATATCTTAATTTGAACTATTGCTACAGACATATTTGACTAAATGAATTAGTTTCATTCTTACATTTATCATGTAAGCCACCCAAGGAGGATGGGTCCCTTTTTGAGGCTTGGTCCTCCAAAGGTTTCTTCCTTATAACGGGAGTTTTTCCTTGCCACTGTCGCCCTAGGCATGCTCAGTTTGGGAATGAGTTAGATAGTAGAATATAATCTAAAATTGTACAGCTGCTTTGAGACAATGCTCCATTGTGAAAAGCTCTATATAAATAAATCTTGATTGACTTGACTATTTAAGATTTCTGTGGTTCATTATAAATGCATAACTGGTTGAATGGTTGTAGGCTAGCCAGGTTGGAACCAACCTTTATATTGATTATAACCACTGGCAGTTCCACAGACATAGACACCTGCTTTTAATGTCACTGGTTCCTTATGTTACACATATTACATAGCAACAAACTTTGTCACGATGTATCACTGGTGTTGTGCTCCTGTGGAGCCTCACCTGTAGTGTATGTTTATTCTTAATGTAAAATGACGTTGTATGTACCCTGTTCTCTTTGACCACACAGCTTCCGATTTGACAGCAAAAGTGTTGTCAGTACATACATGCAATAGCTGCCACAGGAATTAATAAGAAAACCTATTGCTAATAGTTAGCCAGTTCAGGATGTTTGTGTTGTGCACAATGGATGCTGACAAAGCACAATATAACATGTAAGGCACAAGAGGCTCTGTAGAAGCTCAACAAGGTTCACTGCATGCAGACATCTGTCCTATATAGATACGTAACCAGACTAGTAAATGTTTTATTATAGACCATTGACAAATCCTCTCTAGCAGAGCCAGACCAAGGTGAAAGTAACTATCTAATGTCAAACTTCTGGAGCCCAAATGTAATAGGAATTACATCAACTTGAATGTTGAAAAATTCATATAATCATGATTTTTTAAAACCGTTTGTCCACCATTTTGCCATCATCACCTTCCTTCCCAGAAGCAGACTTTGAGGTAAAGATAAGATAATTTAGCATAATCTGTAAAGCAAATGTGTTCCAGTCATGGTCGTTTTATTTCCAAGTACCAATTTTCTTAGTTAAACATTTAGTTCAGATTCAATAAAAATCTGAATTTCTTATATAATGAACTTACTAAACACAATTTTTATATTTTGTGTTTTATGTTATTTATGTAATTAATAATTTTTGTTATGGTTGCTGGTCACATCTGTGTTTCGTGTTTGGATGTCTACATTTCTGTTTCCTTATTGGACTAAAAAGTGGAAAATGGAGAGACTGAACATGATTTGGAAGGGTTTTTGTATTAGTATTATTTAACATTGTATCAGTATAAGAGACACAGAGACATTTGTACAAAATTCAAACATATAGTTTAAATTGTTTCATTAATATTACATGATAATGAAGACTGTTAACTGTTAAGAATATTTCATAGATTTCACATTTTGCTCATTTTTCACCAGGTCATTACCCTGAGATGTATAGAGTAGATGACATAACTGCATGTGATGCAAGAGGAAACATGATTGGCTCTGACTCCTTACAGTAAATTATGGCTGGGTTTCAGTGACAGTTTTTGTTCTTTCTATAGTGTTGGATTTGGAAGTGAACTATTGTATTTGCCAGAATTCTAGAACCATAGCAATTAGTCCTGGCTCACTTTAATCCATATAAAAGAAACCTTCAATGCAGTCTTACAATTATTCATTTTTTGTTAATAAACCTTTTGATTAAACAACAACCCTAATTTTTGTTAGTGTTATAGAACTTGAGTGTGGTCTCAATGTTGAAACTATAAACGAGCAGTCTCAGTCTCATTTCGGTCTCGATCCCATTTGGTCTTGTCTCAGTCTTTGGGAAATTGTTGTCGAAACCAGTTCAGTCCAATGTGTCTGTCTGAGGTAATGTTAATTATAAAATTTAAACAGAATAAATCAGTCCTTTCACTAAATGCCTAAATTATATCTGCACTCAGTTTGACTAACAGGGAAAAGAGTTAAGATTGCAAGTTTGCAATTTCCCACTTGCTTTATTTAGTATAGTTAGGATAGATTTTGTTTGAGGGCAGATTAAATGTTATTATTATATTTTCACATCTAATAATAAAATTGGATGAAATAAATGTTGTTGGCTATATTCACTTGACTTTACATGGTGACTCCTTATTAAGTTTGAGAGAAGATGGGAAACAGAATCATCACCATCATTTGCTACTACTTTGCCTTGTTACTTTGCCTTAGTTTGACTAAGACTATAATATAATAATAATTAATAATAAATCTGTAACATTAAAAAATACATTTTATGTTATATTTTACAAAATATATGAGAAATATAATTTTATTTATTAATAATAAAAAAAATATTGACCCAGACACCTCTGGACTACACCCAGGATCTCTGGACTACTTTCTGAATATCTTCTGGCACAACAATCAGACAGATTGGATTCACTTCCTCCTCATGGGCACTCCTCAGCCTACTCCTCCATGGGCCTCACCCCCTTTCAGTAAGTCCTGGGTTACAATCCTCATTTCATGCCCTGAGATCCCACTAATGGCAGGAACTCAAGAATCAATAAACAGTTTGGTTATGTATACTGGCCATTTTCTCTGTTTAAAACAAAGATTTACCAAGTACTTCGGTAAGAGGTGATTTCAACCAAATTAATTCTTTATTGTGACATCAGTGTCTAAGCTCCATTTTGTTGAACCAATCACGCCCAATATTTTGATTATAAATACATGATGATGAGTTACCTGGAAACTGCTTATATTTCTACCCATGAGTAAAACAAGCTAGGATAATTAGCCAGCTTTCTGCTACATTCCCCCACAAGACTCCAGTATAGAACTTTATCTTCTGTCCACCTGTAATAAGACTGTATAAGAGTTATACCATTTCACTAAATAGTAATTAAATCACACTCAAAATTTAATATACGTGTTAACTTCATATGCCTGCATTTAACATAGGAAATCGCTTCCCTCAAAGTAATTAAGGCTTCACATGAAACTGTTTTCCAATTCAGAATATTTCACTGAAGAAAACTGAGCTACATGGAAACCCGAAGGTTGCCTGAATGAGCTCAGTGATATGTAGAGTGAAGTCATATTCTTTAAGTAAATGAGACATTTCAGTCAATCAAGGACTTCCTAGTGATCTGAATCAGTGTTCTGTCAGTTTCTATGGTTCAATCGAGGCCTGGCAAAGCAGAAACTCAGGAACAAAGGCTTCGTTGAGCCAACCTGGTTCGTATTCTGCCTCTGGCAAAGTGAGGTTTGAGAGGGTGTTCGTCTGGCGAAGACACTTTCCATATTTTTTCATCCCAATTCTGTCCACGTTTAAGGTTGCAAGCTTCTTGCTGGGCTCTGGCTGTTTCTAAATTTTTGCCTCACCAGGGGGTTTAGTTCATTGTTATAAGAAAACAGAATAGGGGAGGTCCCAATAGTGACAGATAGTGTAAATAATTTTTAGTTACACACAGCTTATATGTTGCAAATGGTCTCCCAGTTGTACAAACAGCTTATATGTTACAGATGTTTTTTCTTTCCACTGTTACTTGTGACTTGCTTTTTTGGGGGTCTAGGAAATATAAATTGTTAAAAGTGGCATGTAAATAAATTTAACTTGAACTGATTTACACAGCATGTACTGTCACTTCTGTGACTTGTGTGCAATAATAGATTTAAACTTACTTTCCTACACATTTTTGCAAAAGGAACCTGATGTCACATGATTACGAAGAAAACACTACAATACACATACTGAATCAATGCAGTTGATAATTAAATTCTCCACTATGATATATGTACAAGCTGATGACTCATGCTAAATGTCGGGAAAACATTTAGCGTAAGCATACCAACAGTTCTTCATTATGAACACACTGTCCACACTGCCACAGACACAATAAACAGTGCAGCAATAAATTAAGCACATAAAGTACTTACCCACTGGTGTATTACGCACTGCATTATTCACATATCCTGGTCATTTCCTGGTCAGTTTCCACATACGTGATCATCGCAATTAAAAACAGAATGTTCAATTTTTAAAATGATCTACATCTAAAAAAGCCAACAAAAACAAAAGTTTGTATAGGTGGACACAAAACCTGGACACATTACGTGATTGACAAACATAACAGGTGTATGACACAAAACTAAAGTTATAAGTTATAACTAATTTATTGACCATTATTTGCTTATTCTTTAATATTTCTGATTAATGGTCCCTGAGGTTACTGTGGAAGAAGTTGAAATTATCATGTAATTATATCACATGGTAAGGATTGCTAAACAAATATACAAAAATGGTAATACATTGCTCAAATTAGGTAACACACAATGTTTTACATTATGTTCCTGAGTTTTAATAATTGCTATGTGCTCAGAATGAAAAGACTGTGTACTGTATTAATAACCCGATGTGTAAGTGAAACATAGTGGTGTTATATCTAGGTGGTTTATGGAAAATTAATATTAATGGCACTGTGTCATGTAAACATGTATAATGTGAGGGGAAAATAGTTCCTTTTCAGTAAACCTGCATAAAACACTTACTGAAACAGCAGTCGATGAGGTCATACATGGGTACTGCTTATCTGTAAGATATTGAAATTCAACATATTTGAGTTTCATAACTCTTCTGCATCTTCTGTTCCTGTCAGATCAGCGGAAAGAACAATCTCTGTTGCATCCAAAGCTAATCCAGATTTATGGATGCCACTGCCTTTGTCCAGTTCCTGGCTGCTACAAACAACATTACTCTTCCTATTGCAGGACACTAAGTTGTTATTACTTAAAATTTTAATTGAACGACATGTCATTCAGGTGTGTCTCTTTGACATCTGGGATCGAATGGAGCACAATGTGTCCAGTAGTATGTAAATTTTGAACGCATGTGGGTATCCTGTAGGAAACTTGTGATCTCTAGACAAATTAGATAGTTTGTATTTTCAGGATGGAACTGATCTGTTCATTGTAAGAGTTTCTTTCCATTTTAGCAACCAAAGCTACAGAACAGGCATTTAGTGCTATTAATAATGTCTCCATTTTAGCATTGCTACATTGATGGTATCCTGTGCTCGAACCTGGAACACACATACAGTGGGGCAAAAAAGTATTTATTCAACCACTGATTGTGCAAGTTCTCCTACTTAGAAAGATGAGAGAGGTCTGTAATTTTCATCATAGGTACACTTCAACTATGAGAGACAAAATCAGAAAATAAAATCCAAGAAATCACATTGTAGGACTTTTAAATAATTTAATTGTAAATCATTGTGGAAAATAAGTATTTGGTCAATAACAAAAGTTCAACTCAATACTTTGTAACATAACCTTTGTTGGCAATGACAGAAGTCAAACGTTTCCTGTAAGTCTTCAGCAGGTTTGCACACACTGTAGCTGGTATTTTGGCCAATTCCTCCATGCAGATCTCCTCTAGAGCAGTGATGTTTTGGGGCTGTCGCTGGGCACCACAGACTTTCAGTTCTCTCCACAAATTTTCTATGGGGCTGAGGTCTGGAGACTGGCTAGGCCACTCCAGGACCTTGAAATGCTTTTTACAGAGCCACTACTTTCGTTGCCCGAGCAGTGTGTTTGGGATCATTGTCATGCTGGACGACCAAGCCACGTTCCATCTCCAATGCTCTCACTGATGGAAGGATGTTTTGGCTTAAAATCTCACGATACATGGTGCCGTTCATTCTTCCCTTAACACGGATCAGTCGTCCTGTCCCCTTTGCAGAAAAACAGCCCCAAAGCATGATGTTTCTACCCCCATGCTTCACAGTAGGTATGGTGTTCTTGGGATGCAACTCAGCATTCTTCTTCCTCCCAACACGACGAGTTGAGTTTTTACCAAAAAGTTCTATTTTGGTTTCATCTGACCACATGATATTCTCCCAATCCTCTTCTGGATCATCCATATGCTCTCTGGCAAACTTCAGATGGGCCTGGATATGTACTGGCTTAAGCAGGGGAACATGCCTGGCACTGCAGAATCTTAGTCCCTCTCAGCATAGTGTGTTACTGATGGTAGCCATTGTTACTTTGGTCCCAGGTCTCTGCAGGTCATTCATCAGGTCAATGTGATTTCTTGGATTTTTTTTTTCTCATTTTGTCTCTCATAGTTGAAGTGTGCCTATGATGAAAATTACAGACCTCTCTCATCTTTCTAGGTAGGAGAACTTGCATCAGTGGCTGACTAAATACTTGTATTTGTTACACAAGAAGAACCAGTATTGTGTCCACTGATTCAGGTGGTGATCAGACATCAAAGTATATTATAAATCATTTTACCCAAAGTGACCCAAAATTTGGACTAAAGAAAGTGCCAAAGACTCACATGCAAGGAGCAAAATCTTTTTGTTCAACTTAGTTTTTATTTTTTATTTTTTTGGACAAGCTATTATTAGGAAGCTAATTTTCCAGTTTTCATCGGTTACTGTCAACACACATGCATCAGGAATAAGTGAGTGACTGTAATCAGTTTCATTTAAATCCCCAAATAATATGAACTAATTACCAGGACTGATACAAAGAAGAGTAATTAAATACATGTTGAAAATGCATTTGCAGTTATGTGTTATGTAAAAGTTAAGACTGGTTTAGTCATTCTATTATTTTCCATACCCACTTAATCCAATTCAGGATCACAGTGGTCAGAGCCTATACGGAAGGACAGGGTGAAAAATGGGAACCAACCCTGGACAAGGAGCTAGTCCATTGCAGGGCACGTGCACACACATACTCTCACACATTCACTCACACAAACTGGGACACTTAAGACAGACTTAACGCCTGTCCTGGAATATGGGAGGAATACATTTATCTTCCTACCTTCCTGTTTAGTTTTTGTTAGTTTGTTTTTTCCCCAACATTGGGTTTGTGAAAGGTGCAATATAAATGTGACAATATATTAGTTTACCTAGTGGAAACTCACACAGACTCATCTAAATGACTTCTTCAGTCTTCATGTCTTCATGTGTGTGTATATATATATATATATATATATATATATATATATATATATATATATATATATATAGACTATATATATACTATATATATATATATATGGACTGAAGGAGTCACTTAGATGAGTAACGAAAAGTTTCTCCCACAAAACCTTATGTCCAGATGAACTGATTAAACTTCTGGGAAGTTATATCAGAGTTAAATGTATATCAATAAATAAATAATAAGTCACATTGATATAGTGCCTTTCACAAACCCAAGGTCACTCAACACACACACACACACACACACACACACACACACACACAAGAAAAAAGGAAGATGGAAGATAAATGTTCACCAAAGAGAAAGTCTGTAAATCTGATTTAAAAATAGAAAAAGAAGAGCAACAAAGACATGAAACACTGTTATACAGTCTGTATCAGTACCTTTTTATCTAATATTGCAGGCTTATTTGAGATTTGTGAACCGGAAATCATAGCATGAGAATAAGAGTGGCCTTCCTCCACATCTTCTTTGTCTTTGCCAGAAGACCCTAGTGACGCAAGTACACATCTGGTAATGTCATTTTAAAAATCCGATTAGGATCTTCAATTTCAAATTTTCCATTTACAAACTGTAACAGACTTTAGACAACTTTAATACTCCTTCAGCATAACTCATTTTAAAAGGCTCTTAAGCTGGTGTTGTGGCATGTCACTCTCCTACAGACTTGGTCCTTGATGTCGGATCACTTTTCTGTTGGTAGACACACAAAAGGGCAACAGACTAGGACTGTTTCTTCTAAGCCCAACCAAGGTTAACTGAAACTTTCCCAATGTTTTGCTGCCTTGAACACTGTGTGCCACCTTTGGGTCACCTTTTCTCAAATATACTCTGATAAAAGAAACAGTGCAAAAACCACCTGCTAGCTATTTTCACTAATGCTGTATCTCCAAGTACACACATACCCAGCTTTGTTGAGGTCATACAATACATCATTAGTGTGTGCGGACACATACAAACATACACTTGTCAGCTGGTATCAGAACAAACAGAGTCACATGTGTTTACAGACTGCCTGTCCTGAAACTAACTTCTTGGTGGGGGAAGGACGGGGCATACAACCACATCTCAGTAAACAAGAGCACCAGGAACAAGAATGCTGACTGGGCTTTGCTAGTGATACACAGTTTTAAGTCATGTAGTTGTAAAGTACATCAAGCATTAGTTAAAAAAATAATGATTCACCAGTTACTTACTGTTCATACATCATATACAGCATACTTACAGTACTTACAAAATGTTACATCATAATCCCACAGTACATACTGCTTAAGTTATTAATTTATTTATTTTCATGTCAGCTTAATCCAGGATCTAACGGACAGGACAGGGAGCAAGGTGGGAGCTATGTGGATCATTCTCAGCACTGCAGTTACACTGATGCGTTGGTGGTGTGTTAGTGTGTTTTATGCTATGAGTCGATCAGACACTGCAGTGCTGCTGGAGTTTTAAACCACCTCAGTGCCAGTGCTGGACAGAAAATAGTCCACTTACCAAAACCTGTCCAGCCACCAGCAGCCTGTAGGCAGCATCCTGTGAGCACCAATGAAGGTTTAGAGGATGACTAAAACATACGGTACAACAACAGATGAGCTGCCGTTTCTGACTTTACCTATGAGATGGAGCAGTAAGGTGAATGTTTCTAATAAAGTGAACAGTGTTAGAGTCTTAATGCTCCTCAGGGTATGGGCAAGGTCTGTGTGACATGCAGCGTAGGTCAGGGGTGCCACATTGCAATGACAACATTTAAAAACCACCATGGCCTTATTCAGCATGGCTGAACATTGGCAATGTTTATTGTTCATATCATAAATCATACAAATGTATCAAAGTTAGTACTTTTTATTGAAAAATGTTTGCCCTGTGTTGGCCTATAAACCTGCTTTAGAATGTGTATAAAAGTGGTTAAGAAAGAGGAGAGTAGCTACTCACAGTGTATGCATCATTAGTGTGCTTTACTCATGACCATACATGAAAACACTGATAACTGAGAAGAACAGGGACAACAAGTCAACTATCTATGAACAAAGACAAATATTGTACTTGTCTAAACCACAAAGCAAAATGCAGAATGTTTAGACAACATAGACTATGTGGTACAATGGAAGTGACTCATGAAGTTTAACAGATACTGAAGAATCTTTAAAAGAAGTTTGGATAAGCTTCCTTAAGCTGAATGATCCAAAGTGGAATGACTCGTTGTGTCCTCTACCAATCCAGGAACAATTAAAGCCTTCATTGTACAGGCACAGTGTGACTGGAATCACTCTATGAATATCAGGTTCAAAGTGTTTATGGATTTATTGGCTTAAGTGTAGGTGTAGCGCTCTCTCTCTCTCTCTCTCCCTCTCTCTCTCTCTCTCTCTCTCTCTGTATGTGCGTGTCTGTGTTTAAAAGGGTTTAATAATTAATGTGTGTTAATATGTGCTACTATTTGTTGCTGTTACACAGCAATAAGCAAACCATATCTTTTTCCTCTTACAACCCTAAATCATAAAAAGTCAGAAGATGTAAGGAAATGCATTTTTTTAGACAGTGCAGACCAAAAATATTTCAGTTTTTTTTTTTTTTTTTTTTTTTTTCATATTAATTTAATTTGTTAATAAACATGCATTCCTGCATTTCAGGCCTGTAACACATTCCAAAAAATGTTGAGAGAGGGGCAATTTAGGGCTAGTAATGAGGTAAAATTAATTATTATGTCAGCTCAAACAGGTGATTGTAATCATGATTTGCTACAATTAGTCTTTGAGGAGCACAGATTGGCAGATGATCTCCAGTTTGTCAACAAATGCATGAAAAAATATTGAAATTACTAAAAACAATGTTTCTCAAAGAAAAATTGGAAGGGAATTATTTCTCATATTTCTCCCTCTACAGTGCATAATATCGTTAAACAATTCAAGGAATCTGGGGGCATTTCAGTCCATAAAGGGCAAGGGCGCAACCCTAAGCTGAACTCCTATGATCTCTGATCCCTCAGACAGCACTGCTTCAAGAACAATCATCCATCAATAGCTGATATGAACACAGGGGCAAAGCATTATTTTGGCAAACCTTTGTCAAGCATTACATTATGAGGTTACATTCAGAAATGCCACTTAAAATGTTACTGTGCAAAAAAAGAAGCCTTGTGTTAACCATGTCCAGAAGTGGCATCGACTTCTCTGGGCTCGGAGGTATCTAGGATAGATGATCGCACAGTGGAAATGTGTACTGTTGTCAGATACTAGATTCCAGATGTTTTTTGGAAGAAATTGACTCCGGATGCTCCGGACCAAAGATGAAAAGGACCATCCAGACTTTTAGAAGGGTCTGTCATGGTATGAGGTTGGGTCAGTGCCCTTGGGAAAGGTCATTTACACTTCTGTGATAGCAGCATTAATGCAGAAAAATATACTGAGATTTAGAGCAACATAAGCTACCTTCAAGACAACATTTTTTCTAGGGACGTTCATGAATATTTCAGCAAGACAAAGCAAAACAAGCCAAATAAGAAAAAGTTAGAAATATGGAAATCCCTTGTAAAATTTATTTGAGGAACATTGTTTTTAAACATTTCAATATTTTTCTCATGTATTTGTTGACAAACTTGAGATCCTCTGCCCACATTTGCCCATCAAAGACTCGGCTTTTTGTGGATGCTGCTTTTGTACCAAATAATAATTACAATCACCTATTTGAAATGTCAACATCTAACAACACATGAAGCACTTAACAACTTTTCATAAGGAGTATTCAACAATCTCAGGCAACTTCATTTTATTTTTATGTGGTTTCTCCTATTACTGTTACTCGGTTGTTAGATCTTAGTTAGAAATAGTAGATCTTCCCATGGTCTTCTGAAGATCCAGACGATACAGAAAGAAATAAAAATGAAAAAAGCGGAGATGTTAGATACCAGGGACAACTAATAATTACTTTTTTCAGTGTTTTTGGTAGTTTTTAGTAATGTTTTAATTTATTTGTCTTATATTCCTTGCAATACTATCACTGTACAAGATACTTTGCTTAATAATAGAATGGTTTTGTTTACAGTTAATTCTCCACATGTAATGTCCTGTGGATGGAAATGGCCCCCCTTTGGTGGATGTCTCATTCATAAAAGTCTGATCTTAAACCAATGTTGTGGAAGCAGTTCATGTGAGGAAACCCACTAATATTTTAGAGTTGAAGCTGTTTTGTGTAGAGGAATGGGATACATTCCTCCAAGCAAATGTGTAGGACTGATCAATAGTTACCCGAAATGCTGTTTTACTGTTAACTGAGATGACTTTCCTCTTTTCCAATTCCTTGCCACTGTCACCCTAGGCTTGTCCAATTTGGGGTTGGTTCTAGATATTAAAAGAGAATCTGAAATTGTAAATTTGCTTTGAGACAATGCTCCATTGTGAGAAAGCGCTATATAAATAAATCTGACTTAACTTTTCCCCATGTCATTTCATTAATCTTTTGACTTTCTCGCCCGTTTCCTTCTATAAATATACTTTCCTTATGGTAGCCTGTTTTGCCACTAGTCTGATCCAAACTGATTAATTTGAATAATAATTAGGCAACAAATTGTAAATATCTCATTGTCTACACTTACTACAGTTTGTTCCCGTTTGAGTGACTGATTAATTATTTGTTGTTTGACAGTGAATGTCTAGTTCAAACAGTACAGTCTGTTTAATTAGCGCAGTGTAAACCACTGTGTCAGTGTTACTGCTGTGTTTAAGAATGGCATTGGTGCTTGTGTTGGGTGGGAGGGGTCGGGGTAACAAATTCTGCATAATTGTAGATACAAAGGAGGTCTCTATGTTAGTTGCTGTATCTGACAAAATGTAAAGTGAGATTGAGTACCAGACAGGAGTTACTAATAAATCAATAAACACGTAGATAAAAACATGAACATAAAATCTATTTACCACGGACTGACTACACGCTAATGCATAATACATGCGTATGGCTCCACCTAGTGCAAGAATGCACTATTACAAGAGGAACTTTCTGCAACTAACAATAAACTATAGATAAATATGAATGACCTGATTAATGAACTCCGATCGCCTGTAGATTTGAGGATTTTGTTATCACCATGCAAAGACAATCAATGAAAAGACAACCATAACCCAGGTAAAAATGTACTGTGAAATCTGACAGTAGAACCATCTTCTTCTTCTTCTTCTTCTTCTTCTTCTTCTTCCGGTTTCTCCCTTTATCAGGGGTCACCACAGCGAGTTAAACGTTTCCACCTCACCCTGTCCTCCACGTCCTCAACTCTCACTCCAGCTCCCTGCATATCTTCATTTACCACAACCAAATAACTCCTCTTTGGTCTTCCTCTTCGTCTCTTGCCTGGCAGCTCCATCGCCAACATCCTCCTACCAATATATCCACTATTCCTCATCTGCACATGTCCAAACCATCTCAGTCTTCCCTCTCGAATTTTGTCTCCCAATTTTCCAACCTGTGCTGTCCCTCTGATGATCTCATTCCTAATCCTGTCCACCCTAAACACTCCTAAAGAGACCTCAACATCTTAAGTTTTTCCACCTCCAGCTCTGCTTCCTGTCTCTTTGGTCAGTGTCACTGTCTCTAACCCATACAACAAGGTGGTCTCACTACTGTCTTATAAATCTTTCCTTTCACTTTTGCTGCGACCCTTTTTTTGTCACACACAGCGCACTCCTGAACACTCTTCTCCACCCACTCCAGCCCTGTCCTGTACTCTCTTCTTCACCTCCTTTTCCACACTCCCCATTTTCCTGGACAGTTGATCCCAAAGTACCTGAACTCCTGTACCTTTGTGACCACTGATCCCTGTAGCCTGACTGTTCCACCTGCCTCCCTTTCATTTACACACAGGTATTCTGTCTTACACTAGTTGACTTTCATTCCTCTCCTTTCCAGATTATACCTCCACCTCTCCAAGTTCTCTCTTCCTACCTGCTCCCTGGTTCTCCACCTGTTCACAATGTCGTCTGCAACATCATAGTCCACGGCGATTCCTGTCTTGACCTCATCTGTTAGTCTGTCCATCACCAGAGCAAATAAGAAGGGACTCAGGGCCGATCCCTTGATGCAGTCCCAACCTCTACCTTGAAGCTATCTGTCACTCCTACAGCACATCTCACCGCTGTCACGCTGTTATCATACATGTCCTGCACTAATCTAACGTACTTTTCAGCCACTCGAGACTTTCTCATACCACCACCACAGTTCCTCCCTTGGCATCCTGTCATAAGCTTTCTCCAAATCCACAAAGACGCAGTGTTGCCTCTTTCTGACCATCCCTAAACTTCTCCCATCAGCAGTCTCAAAGCAAAAATTGCATCCATGCTGCTCTTCCTTGGCATTGGAAACCATACTGTTGTTCACACACTGTCACCTCCTGTCTGAGCCTAGCTTCCACCAACTCTCTCCAAATCTTCATTGTGTGGCTCATCAACTTTATGCCCCTGTAAGGGCCGCAACTCTGTACATCACCCTTCTGCTTAAAAAAATCGGTACAAGTAAACTTTTCCCTCCATTCCTCCGGCGCATACTCTCATTCACCAGAATTCCATTGAATATTCTAGTCAAAAAACACCACTCCCAGCTCTCCTAGACTTTTCCATACCTCAACCAGTATGTCATCAGGTCCCACTGCCTTCCGTTCTTCATGCTTTTCAAAGCTTTCCTCACTTCTTCCTCGCTAATTTTTGCTACATCATGTTCCACAATTTCTACAACATCCAGCCTTCTTTTCCCTTTCATTTTCTACATTCATCAACTCCTCAAAAATACTCCTTCCATCTTTCCCTCACCCTCTCCTCACCTGTCAGTACATATCCATTTCTATCCTTTATCACCCTGACATGCTGCACATCTTTCCCAGCTCTATACCTCTCTGTCTCGCCAGCAGATACAACTCCTTCTCTCCTTCCCTACTGTCTAACCTTTCATATAACTCATCGCAGGCCTTCTTGGCTTGGGCCTTTGCTACCTCCCTCTTTGCCCTGTGCCGCATCTCCTTGTACTCCTGCCTATTCTCCTTAGTCCTGTCCCTGTCCCATTTCTTCTTAGCTGACCTCTTTCTCTGAATAACCTCCTGCACTTCCTCGTTCCACCACCAGGTTTCCTTTCATCCTTTGCCTGTCAGAAGACACCACCCAGTACCTTTCTACCTGTCTGTCTAATTACTGTTTGCTGCTACTACCCAGTCATCTGTGAGCTCTTTCCTATCACCCAAAGCCTTCTCATCTCCTCTCTGAACTCCTTACAACATTCTTCCTTTCTCAACTTCCACCATTTGGTCCTCTGCTCTGCCTTTGTCCTCTTCCTCTTCCTAACCACCAGAGCCATCCTGCACACCACTATCCGATGCTGCCTAGCTACACTCTCCCCTGCCATTACCTTACAATCACCAATCTCTTTTAAGCAACCTCTTCTACATAGGATGTAGTCTACCTGTGTGCTCCTCCCTCCACTCTTATAAGTCACCCTATGCTCCTCCTTCTTTTGGAAATATGTGTTAACCACAGCCATTTCCATCCTCTTTGCAAAATCCACCACCATCAGTCCTTCTGGGTTCCTATACTTAACACCAAACCTGCCCATCACTTCCTCATCTCCTTTATTACCTTCACCAACATGACCATTGAAATCTGCAACAATCACCAGTCTCTCCTCCCTGGGAATGCTCTCAACCACTTCATCCAACTCCCGCCAGTATCTCTCTTTCTCCTCTAATTCACAGCCACTTGTGGTGCATAGCCACTAACAACATTTACCATTACACCCTCAATTTCCAGCTTCAGACATATTATCCTATCTGACACCCTTTTCACCTTAACAACATTCTTTACATAGTCCTCCTTCAGGACCACACCAACTCCATTTCTCTTCCTATCCACACCATGGTAGAACAGTTTAAACCCTGCACCAATGCATCGAGCCTTGCTACCCTTCCACTTTGTCTCTTGCACACACAAAACATCGACCCTTCTCCTCTGCATCATATCAGCCAGCTCTCTACCTTTCCCTGTCATTGTCCCTACATTTAGGGTTGCTACCCTCAGTGCTATATTCTGGCCCCTCCTGATTTTTCTCTGTCTCCTCACACGCTTCCCTCCTCTTCGTCTTCGGCAAACAGTAGTCCAATTTCCGCTGGTACCCTGTTACCAGTACCAGTGGCGGTCGTTGTTAAGCCGGGCCGCGACCGATCCGGTATGGTGAAATTATTATGAAGTCGCATACTTTATTTGGCAAATGTTTTACGCCGGATGCCCTTCCTGACGCAACCCTCACCATTTATCCGGGCTTGGGACCAGCACTAGAAATAGCCTACCTGAGCAATCTAGCAGCTGGTTTGACAGTAGAAGCATGAAGTGGCCAAATTACCATCAAAAATTCATAGTAGAACTGTGAAATAATTCATGGTCCGTTCATAGTTCACCAAGCTTACAGATGTACTATGAAATTTCAGAGTAGAACCATGAAGTGGCTAAATTACCATCAAAAATTCATAATAGAACTGTGAACTTCATGGTCAAACTGGGAAAGTTCACATTAAAAACTGTCAATGTGTCACGCCCACGGACAGCTCAGCTCACCACACCCGCATTCCTCTACGTTCCACCTCTCCGACCTAATCGTTGTGAAGGCTTCCTACTGCAGTGCGAGCTATACTTCACTCAGTCGCCTCCCGATTCCGACGCGGCTCGCATCACTCTCCTAATCTCCCTCCTGTCTCACCGTGCCCTGGATTGGGCCACCGCCGTCTGGTCTCAACAGGGACCCGAGGCGAGGGACTATGTCCACGTTTTGTCAGCCTTTCGCTCCGTTTTCCAACACCCCCGTGAAGGACGCTCAGCTGCGGAGTTGCTGCTTCATCTGCGACAGGGTTGTCGCTCGGCTGCTGAGTATGCCCTCCAGTTCCGCATGCTAGCGGCACAAAGCGGATGGAATTCGCCAGATCTCCTCTCGACGTTCCACCAGGGTCTGCGCCCCGACCTCAGGAGGGAATTGGCAGGGCGCGATCTCAACCTCACCCTGGAGGAGCTCATCTCCCTCGCCATCCGCCTGGATCAACTCCTCCAGACCCGACCCTCTAACGCTCTCCGCATTCCTCCCTCACTCACAGTACGGGACCCTTCGCCTCCCCCGGAGGACATGGAGCTCGCGGGCACTCACCTCCCATCCGGGGAATGCCGCCGTCGCTTCGAGCTTTGGCTCTGCTGTTACTGCGGTTCCGACCGTCACCTCCACCCTGGCTGCGACCTCGCTCCCTCTCGCGGCTCCTCCGCCTCGCGTGCCGTTGGCCCCCCGGGTGAGTCTTACCCCTCCTATTTCGTCATTTACATTACCTGTCATCTTGCGAGTCGCTGATGCCGACCTCTCCCTTAGAGCCTTGATTGACTCCGGCGCCCAGGGGAACTTCATTGCCGACCACCTCGTCACAGAATGGAAGATTCCCTGCACTCCTCTCGCCGTGGGTTGGCGGATCACCACGGCGGACGGTCAGCCGCTTGGAACTGGTCTCCTCACCCGTGTCACTGTCCCTGTGCACCTGCTTACCAGCGCTACCCACGTGGAGTCCATCACGCTGTTTCCCGTGGCCTCCCTGGCTCACCCTGTCATCCTGGGCTTCCCTGGCTCAGCCTTCACGATCCCCTCATCTCTTGGTCCACCCGGGAGCTTATCCGCTGGTCCCCCTGGTGTCATCAACACTGCCTGCGTCTTCCAGTCCTCCAGGTCAACTCGCTCCCAGTTTCCGACTCCCTGCTCCTTCCTCGCAACGTCCCCACTGACTATCAGGACCTGGCACCCGTTTTCGGAGAGGGCGCCCCTGCTCGTCTCCCTCCTCACAGATCATACGACTGCGCCATCGAGCTTCAAACCAACGCACCTCTGCCTAAGGCTCGCATGTACCCCCTTTCACCGACTGAAGAGAAAGCCATGAACGACTACATCTCGGAATACCTGAATCTTGGATTTATCCGTCCCTCTACATCGCCAGTCTCCGCGGGCTTTTTCTTCGTTCCCAAGAAGAACGGGGAATTGCGCCCCTGCATCGATTACCTGCATCGGCAGCTCAACCTCATCACTCGGAAGTACGCCTATCCTCTCCCGCTGGTGCCCTCGGCCCTCGAGCTGCTCCGTACGGCTCACTGGTTCACCAAGCTGGATCTCCGCAATGCGTATAACCTGGTGCACATGAAGGAGGGGGATGAGTGGAAGACCGCTGTCAGCACCAGCTCGGGCCAATACGAATATCTGGTGATGCTGTTCGGGCTGGCCAACGCTCCCTCGGTCTTCCAGGCCTTTGTTAATGACATCCTCCAGGACATGCTGGGGCGTTTTGTGCTGGTTTACCTGGATGACATCCTCGTCTTCTCGCCGGACTTCGCCACTCACACCACTGACGTTCGCCAGGTCCTGGAAAGGCTGCAGTTTCATCACCTCAGGGTAAAAGCCGAGAAGTGTGAGTTTCACAGCCAGTCGGTACACTATCTCGGCTACGTCATCTCTCCCTCCGGAAATCTCCACTCCGAAATCCATCAAGGACCT
>JAJAGP010004962.1:0-40253 GCA_025084515.1 Ancistrus triradiatus | reverse complement strand
CACTCGAGCTGGCCTAGTGGGCACAGAGCTCGTTATATTAAAGCAGTTTCTGAAGAGCATTCCTGTTTATTTGCAGGCAGAAAGTGTGCTGTGGGATCATCTATAAAGGACGTTTCGGAGAGGTCATCATTGACCCTCGTCTCTTTAAGCCATGCTGCACCACCAAGCAGCCACCAGCGCTGGCATCGTCCACATCAGACTCCCCGAACCCTGAGCCTCTGCCCTCTCCGCCTCTGCCCTCTCCGCTCCCAGAGGACTTGAAGGAGACTTGGTGACCTACTGCACCTCACGAGTGTCTCGCTGAGACTGTAGCTTTGTCTCCAGTGGCAGACTTGTATCATTCCCAGTTCACTGTATGAATGCTGTTTCTATTTCCCCTTCTTTTGGTTAGTTATAGCAATTTCATTTGTGAGATTGTATGTCTTTTTTTTATAGAAATCAAAGTTTTGAGCAAAACCGCTATGGGCATTAGTAAATATTCATAGGATCAGGATTGAGTTAACGGTTAAAATATGTACTCGAGTTTTGTTTTATTTTTATATATATATATTTTGGCACTGTAAAATATGACGTTGAATTTTTGTATTGCTTGTATTGTAAATATTTTTTTTCCCACTACCAGTGCACCAAAAGCCTCCTGTGTAAATTAAGTTGTTATAAATACTAATGAAATAAGGCAGTCTGAAGTGTTGCTCGGTGTGTTATTGAGGTGGGTGAATTGCAAACGCATCAAGCATGCCAGGGCTGCCAGTCTCCGGCTAGAGCAGTTCAGTTTGATAAAAATAACAAGGATTAAACGGGTTGTTAAATATTCACAATGTGAAATCTGCTTTGGTCTATTAAATGCTTGTGCGTCTCATTCTAATATTGTTCTTTGCTCAAATCGGTTGGTACAGAAGAGCTCTGAAATAAGTCCACAAACAAAACGCTGGTCCATCCAGAGTGCATGCTGATGGAATATTGATTGGATCTATCAAAGCAGACAAATCTCTGGTTCTAGTTCTAATCAGTAATTAATTAACTAACATAGCTGTTCTTAAGCATCGCTTACTGTATCACTACACTCGAACAGCTGACACAGAACTCGACTCCTGTCCACTCTGACTATGCATGCTTTCCACTATCCAAATGTGAGTCCAGGTTAAAGCAACGTTCTGACTTAGCAGGACGATACCAAAAGCAGCTCTTGTAACGCCACAATGTGAAACGTTTCGCCAGCTTTCACTTAGGCAGCTAATCCTTTGGAGAAAGGACAGGTTATGCGGTTAACCGTCTCTTTAAACGCTTTGTGTTGTTGGAATGAATGTCTGATCTCACCAGCAATAATTTGAAAGCGTATAAGGAAGCTATTAGAACACGTCACGGTACCGTTCAGGGAACCTTATTTACTTGGTACATTTACAGTCGATGTTAATGTGCCTTATGAGAGATTTAACTGAACAATGAATTTGTCTTTTGTAATTTATACTATTTATTCAAACTTTTCTGTACAATTGGTGCTGTAAAGAGGTTTCGTGCACTTTCTTTTAATACCTTTTTTTGTATACTGTAATTTTCATCACAATTGCATTTTAATAAAACTTTGTATGCAAATTTGATATGCTCTCACATTTTTTTTTGTACGTTTTAACCTCCCTTGTCCGGGTCTGGCTCGTTTTAAATACTGTGTTCACTCTGTTAGAGCTTGAAAGTTTGTGAACCCTTTAGAATTTTCTGTGCTTCTGCATAAATATGATCTAAAACAGATTTTCACACAAGTCCTAAAAGTAGATAAAGGGAACCCAGTTAAATGAGACAAAAATATTATACTTGGTCATTTATTTATTGAGGAAAATGATCCAATATTACATATTAGTGAGTGGCAAAAGTATGTGACCCTTTGCTTTCAGTATCTGGTGTGACCCCCCCCTGTGCAGCAATAACTGCAGCTAAACGGTTCCTGTAACTGTTGATCAGTCCTGCACACCGGCTTGGAGGAATTTTAGCCCATTCCTCTGTACAGAACAGCTTCAGCTCTGGGATGTTGGTGGGCTTCCTCACATTAGCTGCTCACTTTAGGTCCTTCCACAACATTTCCATTGGATTAAGGTCAGGACTTTGACTTGGCCATTCCAAAACATGAACTTTATTCTTCTGTAACCGTCTTTTGGTAGAACGACTTGTGTGCTTAGGGTCGTTGTTCTTGCTGCATGACCCACCTTCTCTTGGGATTCAGTTCATGGACAGATGTCCTGACATTTTCCTTTAGTAATGTCCTGATATAATTCAGAATTCATTTGTTCCGTCAATGATGGAAAGCTGTCCAGGCCCAAAGCAAAACCCCATGATACTACCACCACCATGTTTCACAGATGGGATAGGTTCTTATGCTGGAATGCAGTGTTTTTTTCCTTTCTCCAAACATAACGCTTTTCTTTTAAACCAAAAAGTTCTATTTTGGTCTCATCCATCCACAAAACATTCTACTTCCAATAAGCCTTCTGGCTTGTCCACGTGATCTTTAGCAAACTGCAGATGAGCAGTAATGTTTCTTTTTGGAGAGCAGTGGCTTTCTCCTTGCAACCCTGCCATGCACACCATTGTTGTTCAGTGTTCTTCTGATGGTGGACTCATGAACATTAACATTAAGCCAATGTGTGAGAGGCTCCTTCAGTTGCTTAGAAGTTACCCTGGGGTCCTGTGACCCTTTCCAACTATTCCATGTCTTGCTCTTGGAGTGATCTTTGTGGGTCGACCACTCCTGGGGAGGGTAACAATGGTCTAGAATTTGTATCCATTTGTACACAATCTGTCTGACTGCGGATTGGTGGAGACCAACTCTTTAGAGATGGTTTTGTAAACCTTTTCCAGCCTGATGAGCATCAGCAACTCTTTTTATGAGGTCCTCGGATATCCCCTTGTTCATGCCATGATACACTTCCACAAACATTGTGTTGTGAAGAGCAGACTTTGATAGATCCCTGTTCTTTAATAAAAACAGGGGGCCCACTCACACCTGATTGCCATCCCATTGATTGAAAAACACCTGACTCTAATTTCAAATTAAAACTGCTAATCCTAGAGGTTCACATACTTTTGCTTCTCACTAATATGTAATATTGGATCATTTTTCCTCAATAAATAAATGACCAAGTATAATATATTTTTGTCTCAATTTGTTTAACTGGGTTCTCTTTACTACTTTTAGAACTTTTAGAAAATCTGATGATGTTTTAGGTCATATTTATGCAGAAATACAAAAAATTCTAAAGGGTTCACAAACTTTCAAGCACCACTGTACCAGATTGTTCCACCTTGTAGATGTAACATCAGAGACCCTAACACACCACCACATCAATGAGTGCATTTATATGCACTTAAAAATCAGATTATATTCAGATTTCTGCAGTTCTCTTGATTATTCAAGTTGCCATGTATACAGCATGCTCCGATCTAGAAATCCAATAAAGAAAGCTGGATTTTAACTCGGTAATCTGAGCTATAGCATGCATACCAGTTTCCCGATTTCAATTGGTTTTCTCAGTCTGTGCTTACACGCACGCTTAACCGACACACTTGTCAGGTCCCCTTATTCTACAGACCTGGCTGTATTTGGCCACTTATTCCATTGACCTGTGCGTTTTTTTTCTCGTGGGATCTGGCAACCCTGGAATTAAACACTGCACGAAATTAAAGCGGTGAAACGGGAATCGAAACCTTTGTGGAGATTCTGAAACACAGTATAAATTTGAGGAAAGAAGAATTTTATTATTTATTATTAAAGTTGGTTGGCATGGTGGCACAGTAATCCCCGGTTAAATCCGGGCTCCACCTGTCTGGAGTCTGCATGTTCTCCCCTTGTCTGCGTGGGTTTTTTTTCTGAGTACTCCGGTTTCTTCCCACATTCCAAAGACATGCTTGTTAGGTTAATTGGTGTTTTTAAAGTGTCCTTAGTGTGTGAATGTGTGTATGTGCCCTATGATGGATTGGCACTCTGTCTAGGGTTGTTCCTGCCTTGCGCTCTGTGCAGACGGCTAGGCACCGGCTGTACCACGACCCTGACTAGGATCAAGCGGATAAGACAATGAATGAATGAATATTAAAGTATGAAAATTATTAAGTGCATGTAAACACACTCAGTCCCACTGAAGTGCTGAGAATGATGCACCTCCCAAATAGTACCTGATATGTGGTGGCCGTGTTGGGGTCTGGACCATTAGAGAACACTAAAGTGGAGTAACAAAGTGTGTAGACAAACAGATGGACTACAGTCCGTAATTGTAGAACTACAAAGTGCTTCTATAAGGTAGGTGTAACTGATGTTCTGACAATGGAGTGTAGAAAGATTAGTGAGTGAATATTTTTATATTTATATATATAATATTCTCCAAATCCACTGGCCGAACACCATAAGCAACCAAGACCTTTGGCAGAAAACCAACCAACTCCCTGCAGACAATGTGATCCTGAGAGGCCGTTGGAAATGGATAGGCCATACGCTTCACAAGCCACTCTCCAACATCAACAGACAGGCGCTGACCTGGAATCCCCAAGGTAAAAGAAACAGAGGACGGCCCAGAAACATGTGGCACCGAGACTTGGAGGCTGACACCAAGAGAATGGGATACACCTGGAAACAGTTGGAGCAGAAAGCCCAAGATCGAGACGCTTGGAGATGTCGGCGGCCTATGCCCGAGGAGGGGTAGTAGGTGCAAGTAAGTAAGTAAGTAAGTATTTTTATATTTGAAAATTAATACATTTTATATTTATTTCATTCCCACATAAAGTCAGAAGACAAAACTCAAAAACGTACTGCATGTAAATACGTTTGGCCCACGATCTTGAATGATCTTATCCGTATTTAGCTTATTACGACCAATTGCACTCTTTTAACAACAGGTGGCGCCAAAGCCACGTTTTTAATTCAGTTTTCATATTCTATTTGGTCGAGATCAATTTTGTTACCTATCGTGTACTACGAGAAATTGTCCTTTTCAGGGATTTATTGTGAATTTCGCGTGTTTTATGAGTGTACATGATCATAATCGTCAGTTAAAGCAAACACCTAGCATGGCTAATTAAGCTAGCTCCTAAATGAAATGGATTACAAATTCACGTTAGAACTTTATTTCCTAATACTTTGTTGTGTGCATTTCCCTGTATATCCTTTTTTATCATATCTTTAATGTGTGGTAGAGTATCGCTGTATTTACACACTAATACACACCTTATAAAGTGTCCATGTCCATTTATTTGACTGCAATTATACAGCCTATGTAGAATATGTGACATCCATGGCTATGCATAATGAATACTGTATAGACAAAGGAACATACCCAAATATCTACATACATTTAAAAAGTGCTTAATCCATAACGTGACATTATCTGATAAGTGACAAGTGGCTGTAGTGCCTGGTAAAACTTAAATAGACACCATGAACAAGCAACACTAACAGGTTTTCAGTTCTAAAACACACTTTCTACATTTCTACTCTTTTAAAACAATGTTTGTGTGTACCTCTGCAGTGAGGTAGGATGGTACCCATCTTAAATTATTATAAAGAAACTGTGGGACTGTGGTAGCCTAGTGGTTAAGGTACTGGACTATGGACCGAAAGGTCCAGGGTTCAAATCCCACCTCTGCTGCTCTGTAAATGTAAAACTCATAGTTCATTCATAGTAAAACTGTGAATAGCATGACAGTCTTCATGTGAACTTTCACAGTTTACCCATAGAATTCACAGTTCCGCTGGTAATGGTATGTCGGCCACATCATGGTTCTACTGTGAAATTTCATAGTACAACTGTAAACTTGGTTGACTATGAACTGACCATGAATAATTTCACAGTTCTACTATGAATTTTGATGGTAATTTGGCCACATCATGGTTCAACTGTCTAAGTAGAAACACAAATAGGAAACACTGCATCCCATGTAGCATTGCTAAGTACAGTATGTAATATGGTGTTTGTACAACGTCCATATCACATAATCTGCAGTTATATGGGCTGTGGCGTGAACAACAATGTGGTTTCAATCATTATGTTTCATTGTAAAGTGTAATGTTAGATATCA
This sequence comes from Ancistrus triradiatus, assembly GCA_025084515.1. Taxonomy (NCBI): domain Eukaryota; kingdom Metazoa; phylum Chordata; class Actinopteri; order Siluriformes; family Loricariidae; genus Ancistrus; species Ancistrus triradiatus. The sequence goes on along the minus strand of JAJAGP010004962.1, from coordinate 34,196 downwards.
GGGACAGCTATTTTCTATGTAGTTTTTATTAATGTTTTAAATTATATACCTTACATTTCAATGTGCAGGACACTTTGCTTAATAATAAAATGTTTTTACAGTTAATTATATTAATTATCTATACATGTAATGCCCTTGGGACAGAAATAGGACACATTCGGTGGAATGGCTCATATATACAGGGGTTAGACAATGAAACTGAAACACCTGTCATTTCAGACCACAATAATTTATTAGTATGGTGTAGGGCCTCCTTTTGTGGCCAATACAGCGTCAATTTGTCTTGGAAATGACACATACAAGTCCTGCACAGTGGTCAGAGGGATTTTAAGCCATTCTTCTTGCAGGATAGTGGCCAGGTCACTACGTGATGCTGGTGGAGGAAAACGTTTTCTGACTCGCTTCTCCAAAACACCCCAAAGTGGCTCAATAATATTTACTATTTACTAATAAACTGGTGACTGTGCAGGCCATGGGAGATGTTCAACTTCAATTTCATGTTCATCAAACCATCTGAACTCTGGTATGTCACGCATAATGTTGTGTGCATTGCAATATTTTGAGCAAAACTGTGCTCTTACCCTGCTAATTGAACCTTCACATTCTGCTCTTACTGGTGCAATGTGCAACTAATGGAGATTGGCCACCAGACTGGTCCACTTTAGCCACGAAACCTCCCACACTAAGATGACAGGTGTTTCAGTTTCATTGTCTAACCCCTGTAAGTTGCATGTCATATCTACTCACGCCAACCTATCAAACATAGTTTTCACAGTTTAATATTTTGTGTCCGTATCATGAGCTGAGATTACTCATGGACAACTTGGAGCTCTTTGATGAGCTTCGTTCTTCTTGAATTGACTTGCAAGTGACTGATAAGAACCACAGGAACATAAATACACCTGGAAACAAACACAACCCCATAGTTTGTCATCCATCTGGAAAAGCGTTAGTAATAACAGATACCTGAAAGAAAGAGTACAGGAAACTAATCAGGAAAAAGTTGTTATATATCCGACAGAACACTTACCTTGAAATGAATTTAGGATGGTGAATAGGTAAATCCCTGGTAATTTCAAGGGGCCATAGGTAGTGAAGGCTAAGCCCCATGGGAGGCCCAAAACACAGCAGAGCCCCATTATGGTGCACCAGTCTTTCCACAGCCTTCTCATGTTGGAACCCCTCGGGACTCCGCGCACTCGTAGCTGCCGCATCTTTCCCACCATCACGACCAAGATCACTGCGTTGAAGAGTAACACCAGCCCCAAGTAACCGTTCACTGTCACATAACCCATGGCTTTAGTTTTTACCCAGCAGCTGCACATTGGGAAAGTGACACATATGTTTTTTTTATCGGACATGCAGTACACAAAGGGCGATGTGTGAGCAGGAAATCAATGTTTTCAAGTTGTTGAATGAGTCTTACAGGTCTGTGCCATTTCCGGTGCTTTCTGCCAGAGTGTATTTGCCATATTCACCACTTACTGCACAGATGATCACTGTAATTATGGGAATTCCTGTAGGTGGAGAGAAAACCTTTTAATATCTGAAGGTCACATCATAAATCCAAAATAAGTTTGTGCTTCACAGTCATGACTTTGGAATTAATTGGTTTCTTGCCAGTGGACCTTATCGCCAAGTCAACTCACCCCAGCCCACCAGGCAGAGTTTGAGCAAATATCGGCTGATGTAGATGTTGAAGACCCGCACGAGGAGTAGGTATAAGTGGAAACCTTCGACTGCAGTCCATGTGAAAGTGGCTAACAGGGCCCAGTGCAGCATGATTCCAAGGAATCGACACACCGTCCCTTCTTCTCCAGTCCATAAGGCGTTGACCAAGAAGAACATGTGCAGTAGGAACAATGACCCTGCCAGTTGCGCATGAATTACGACAGAGTGCTCCGATTTCCTCTTTCTGCTGTGAGAGAAATTAGAGTCTGAAATTAGATATGTAACTTTAAAATTGTATTCTAAGACAAAAAATCTTGTCAGCTAGAGGGGTGGGAATCGATTATTGATGCTTCTTGTTGCACCTTTTTCTATACACGATTTCTCTTTTCTTACAGTGATTCCATGACCTCATGGTTTTGGTCTCATGGTAGATTGTGAAGATCGCTATGCCAGTAATGCCGGACTTACACCAACTGGCTTTTCAAGCGATTTCATTGTCACAGATTTCAGTTTCAAAATAAATTCATGAGAGTCTTGTTAAGAGTTTGGCCGCACTTGTGTCATCTCAATCAGTTGGTATAAGGTGGTCAAGATAGCTGTCTTTAAGTCTTGAGTCTTGGCTTACCAAAACAGTGATGTGAACATTGTCAACAACCAATCGGTGATCTCGTTCCAGCACCAAAGAGGAAATATCATGTATATCTGAATGAAGGTGATTTTTACAGTTCAGTAGGTGTAGACAAGAGGTGTCCAAAGTCAGGCGTAGGACCAATTGCGGCCCACGAACAGATATTGGCATGTGGCATCAATCTTAAGAATACATTCTTAGTGGTCCGTCAGCATGTTGCAATTTTTCCTTTCACCTCATGGCGGCAGCAGTGCGTAAAGTCATTGATGCCAAAAGTGATATAAAATAAAATAAATCAACAAACAAAACTTGTGTTTTTTCACATTTGTAATACAATCTTATGAATATTTTATGTATATTGTTTGTGAAAGAGGGACTCGCCCTTAGGTATTTTAATGTGGTCCAATCTGGTCCCTACCTACAGGTATCTGACCAAGTAATGAAATAACATTTTAATGTGCTACATTTATTTCTAAATGGATTTTCTGTTTCTATTTACTGTTTTGTATACTACTAGAGTTATATGCAAACTCCTGCCCTCCAGAGTGTAGGGAAATTATTTTTTTTTATGTTTAAAATTCAGGCATTGAAATAAGACATAAATGTAATATTATACATAAAATAATGAAATGTGGCATCTTCATTTGACCTTAAGATCCCATTACAGTATGTAAGAAGCCACTGTGTTTATTTTAGCTTGCGTGGCTGACTATGCTGTTTTATTTACTGATTTATTTTTTTGTTAGGTGTGTGTTTTCCAAATTTCAAAAGGAATTTAGTTGCGGTCTTGCAAATAGTGACCATGCAAGATCCCCAGCCTTTGCAAAATCACAATCTGTGTCTAAAAACTCTGTGTCTTTAGATGTGAGATGGTGTCAGGCTTTAGTCCCAAGGAGGTTGGGTCCCTTTTTGAGTCTTGGTCTTCCTAAGGTTTCTTCCTATAACACTCAGGGAGTTTTTCCTTGCCACTGTCGCTCTAGGCTTGCTCAATTTGGGATTGGACGTAGTTATTAGGAGATAATCTAAACTTGTAAAGTTGCTTTGAGACAATGCTCCATTGTAAAAAGCGCTATATAAATAAATCTGACTTGACTTGACTTGACTTTAGTTGATTAAAAGACTTTTGATTTTCATATTTCAGAGTATGTTCATAGTCTTCTAGCGTTTGGTTAGCATGAAATAGCTTCGAGACGGGACTCTGTATCGTGGCTCCAAAGTGTGCAACATAGTGTGAAAGCCCTGGTTTTCAGAGTGACTGAATACAGATGCAAATCCTTGGTGTAAAAGTTGCAACAGAGTTTTCAATACGTGTCGCCATGTCCAAGCTGAATGGAAGCTTTGATATTGCTTGCACTTCCGCACTTCCAAGTTCCACCTTTTGTGTTCGTTCGTCAACGTTGTTATCAATTGCCATTTAAAAAAATAGATTTTTGACATTTGTGAATCGATGCAGAATCACACGTCTGCATTGTGATACATCTAAGAATCGATTTTTCCTCCCACCCCTATAGGCTCACTGTACTTGCTTTGAAATAACAGTTCTGTAAGGCAAAATCCAGCCTGTTTGATAGCTTATGTCTGGCATGCAACACTAAAACGTCATGAGCTCTTACCTGTGGAAAGCAAACAGCATAATGATGAAGACTGTGAATAGCACAGACAAAGAAGACCCAATGTATGTGATTTTTTCAAGTCGTTGAACATCAGGATCTGTAACGCTAGCGGGGCCCTGTCAGAGATCAACGTGAAGTGATATTCAGGCCCAAAGAAGATCAAAAGACAGTCAAACCATACATGCGCAACAGAATATAATATGCATCTGTACCGATGCGCCAACTCACAATAAGCATGGCAAAAAAACTGAGGTGATTGCACCTGCAGACAGAATGGTTCATGTTTGTGCATTTGGTGCTGCAACCCTCAGTGCTCCATTGACCTGATTATCAAACAGAAGCCACATTAATCACCAAGATCATATCTGAATCTGAACAAATGCATTGTTTCAACAGTAATGGTAAGCTTTACAGAGTTATGTCAGTCTCCTATTTATGTCTCACAACCATGCTTCTACAACCTCAAATCAGAAAAAGTTGATTTGGAAAAAAAATGCAGTGTTCCTAATATTTCCTTTGACTTTTATTTCATTGCAGACAGTATGAACCCAAGATATTTCACATTTTGTCTGGTCAACTTTATCTCATTTTTTAATAAACATCCATTCCTGCATTTCAGGCCTGCAACACATTCCAAAAATGTTGGGACAGGGCAATTTAGGGTTAGTAATGTGGTAAAAAACTACATAATGGTATGATTTCACACAGGTAATGTCAATAGGTGATTATAATCATGATTTGGTACAAATGCAGTATCCACATAATCCTTTCCAGTCTTTCTTTGAGGAACAGTGTTTTTAAAGATTTCATTAGTTTTCTCACACATTTGTTGACAAACTGGAGATCCTCTGCCCATTTTTACTAATCAAAGATTCAACCTTTTGTGGTCACTGATATTGCCACAAGTTATGAGTACAGTCACCTTTTGACATCACCTGTTTGAAATCACATCATTATTTAGTTTTGTGTCTCATTACTAGCCCTTAACGGTCCCTGTCCCAACTTTTCTCTCTGATTTGAGGTTGTACAATGGGAAATAATATGCAGCATAATATGCAGCATCTTAGAGCTTTGTTAAGGACCTTGGTCTGAAGGTTGTGGTTGCTTCCAGAAGACACATTTCTCATTTCCATTCTGAAACACAAATAACAATCACTTTTAAAACCCACTTACCAAAACGGTACGTCATTGTAGACTTCATTTTTATTTACTAGACTTTATTTTCGTTTACTAAATGTGTTATTTTTAAACAACAGATACTACAGTGACAGTTCAGCAGTTAATTATAAGTATATAGCCTGTGTTATACATTCACCGACCACTTTATTAGGTACACCTGTACAACTGCTCACTGACGCAAATAACTAATCACTTATCAGCCAATCACATGGCAGCACATGAATGCATTTAGGTATATAGATATGGTCAAGAAGACCTGCTGAAGTTCAAACTGAGCAGCAGAATTGAGAAGGTGACTTAAGTGATTCTGAGATTTTAAGCTTACCAAAATTGGCAGAATTTGGTATAAACAACAATAAAGTATAGCACGTAGAAGATGGTGTACTGTGCTCATAAAGGGATCCGCATGGTCAGCTATAATACTCAGGTAGGATGTGGCAGTTACACAATGGTTAGTTGATATTAATGGGCCCAAAGTGTGCCAAGACAACATCCCCCACACCATTACACCACCAGCAGCCTGAACTGTGATACAAGGCAGGATGGATCCATGCTATCATGTTGTTTGTGCCAATTTCTGACTCTATCCAATCTTCTATTGTCCAGTTTTGGGGAGCCTATGTAAATCGTAGTCTGAGTTGCCTGTTCTTAGCTGACAGGATGGCACCTGGTGTGGTCTTCTGCTGCTGTAGCCCATCTGTATCAAGGTTGGATGTGTCGCGTGTTCAGAGATGTTCTTCTTCATATCTCGGTTGTAATGAGTGGTTATTTGAGTTACTGTTGCCTTTCTATCAGCTCGAACAAGGCTGGCCATTTCCCTTTGTCATCAACAAGGCATTTTCACCCAGAGAACTGCCGTCACTGGGTAGTTTCACTTTTGCACACCATTCTTTGGAAACCCTAGAGATGTCTGTGTGTGAAAATCCCAGTAGATCAGCAGTTTCTGAAATGCTAGCACCGAAAACCATGCCACGTTCAAAGTCACTTAAATCACGTTTTTCCCCATTCTGATGCTCGGTTTGAACTTCAGCAGGTGGTCTTGACCATGCCTACATGCGTTGAGTGGCTGCTATGTGATTGGCTGATTAGATATTTGCGTTAACGAGCAGTTGAACAGGTGTACCTAATAAAGTGGTCAGTGAGTCTAAATTGGACATTTAAACGCATATTTACATTGACCCTTACTCGTAATGATGTATACAGAATCTTGTAGAAGATGCTTAGAAGAATTTTATACCTGACAGCTATTTCTGAACACAATTTCAACCGGGTGAGAAAGGTTGTGGACATCTTTTACACCAAGCCACACACCTATGACAAGGTCCTGAACCGATTCTTCAACATGAGGTGCCTGTATGACAGAATAACATAATACCATACCATCATGAAAGACTGCTTGAATGAAATTCTAGTATAGGCAGATGTGTCTAATTCCAGCTTGCAAAAGTGAAAGTCATCATTTTTTAAATACTACTCCTTTAATTCTAAAATTTTAAGATGGTAAAGCCAGTTAGTTATAACCAAATCCTGGAGATGACTTTTACTTTCCAAATCTGAACTACACACATTTGAAATAAAGAAAAATAGAACGAAAGCCAATAATCTGTCCAACCTTAAATAAGTCGTTATTGAGCACAAATATGGTCAGGTTAACGTCAGGAACACTGTCGTTTGTCTGCATCCCAGTGCTTCTCAGCAGGGCCTCTGGAGGAATATTGATTACATGTCCAGACATATCCACTCTGGCCTGTGAAAGCAATGGGTTGGATATTATTCACTGTGCATCCACCATCTTCTTCCTGCACTTCATACTGCAAGCAAGAGTCAAATGGACAGTGGTATATAAAACCTTAAACTGAGAAATATGTTATATATACAATTTATACTACTAAATTCTATGCATTATAGGAAAAATGAGAATTAGAGTGAGAGAGATAATGTTTGTATTGATAGGCATGTGAAATATATTTGTTTTTGAAAGTTATTCTGTTTAACAAAGCAAGTAAATTGTATTTTCTTGTATTGAAATGTACTTCAAAATCACTTTTAGCCTTCTTTGTTGTTCTGCCAAGTGAAGGCCATGGATCGCATTGCTAATGCTATTTTGTACTCACATCAGAATCTGCAGGAAAAAGAAAATCTGCTTTCTTAAAAAGTATTAAACAGGATTCAGGGAGGCCTCACAAGAAGTGTATACTTGCTTTATTTATTTTTATAAACACTTGTTTGGGTAATTTATAAGAAATCAGTGAAATTTGTTAAAAGAAAACTGAACAACTCCCCCCATGTCAGGATGATGTGTCACAAGACCAGCCTGGGAGCTACATCATCCTGTATTGCTTCCTTCTGACCCTTTCTGCTTTCCACAGCTAGCTGCTTAATTACAGCCAGATGTTCTTCTACTGCACCTCCTTGCTGGGTCTCGTTGCACTTTGTTGGATTGTTCCTTGTCCTGGCTGCTCTTTGGCTGATTCATGGCTGAGTCATAGTTTTTGGTTTATGTGTTTTGCCATCTGTTGTGGTGTGCAGCTTCCTGTACTGTGGGTTTAGGTATCCCTGTGCTAGTGTGAGGTTCTGTTGCTTGTGTAGTTATGTGTTTGTTATCGAAACTTCTAGTCCCGTGTTTCAGGTGTCCCTGTGTCGTCAGCTTAACCTGTATCTCTGTGTATCCTAGCCCTATGTTTGTTTGTAGTAGCCTAGCCTGTTAGCCCCCTGTCTGTACCCGGAGTAAAGCCATGTGGACACAGGGAGGACGTTCAAACTCCATACATATAGGACCCAGGTCGCACATGGGATCAAACCCAGGACCTGCTGTGAAATGACAGTGGTACCCACCGAGGCACCGTGCTGCCCAGTGTCGATTTGTATAAAACTGAAATAATTTACAACCATAAATGTGAATACTTTCTGAGTCCTCTGTAAGCTCAAGTTTACAATGTGCAACTGATTATTCTCTTCCTTATTATTCTCAGCCTTTTGATAAATGCAGTGTATATTGCTTAAGAATTTTGCTTTATTGTCTTTGTCGTTTGAGGGCATTGTATTTGACCTGATCTTGTCTATTGACTACAGATGGATTTGCACAACTCGCTGAGATCTGCATTGCAACAACTACCATTTAGCAAATCTGAAGAAATACTGGAAATATGACAATAAAAAATGGTTGTGTAACTTTAAGTGACACAAGTCCGTTTTTTTCTGCAGTACTCTGATGCAAAGGGCCATTCTTGAATTGCTACTCAAGCCAAAAATGTATATCTGAAAGCTGTAACTGTGCTGAAGCAGTGGTGAAACCCTGTAGTAAGCTTGGGTTTTTTTGTATTTAATTTAATGACACTTCTATCTGATGGGCAGTCTTTTATCAGAACACCTCTAAAATACATATTTTAAAATACATGAAACATCACAGTTTGACAGTAAATTAACTAAAAGACTTGCCAGTATCGAGCAATAAACTGTTAAATAAAGAGCATGAAACATTTTCTCATTACTGGGAAACAATTAGAGGTGTAGTACAGGTACAAGCTGGATGTTGACCAATCATTACCATAGTTACTTGCCATTTTACTTACATGGTACTTTTAGTTACATGTTTTTATAAAACCTGAAACATGAAGTGGAACAATAGCATTTTTCTTTCTGCCTATCAAGACGGCGATCTATTTTCCTGTCATTCAGATGTGAATTAGATCTATATAAGACAGATTTTTATTTCCTATTATAATTCTTAAGACGTCAGTCATTAAGGTGAAAGGACGTTGATCGGAGGGGTACATATAGATACAGCCGCATACCTGTATACAGTTTATTACTAAACACATGACCTTACACAATGCTGGGGAACTGGTTTGATGGATGATATTCAGAACGTCTCTGTTTTAAATGTAAATATGTGACTAATTTAAACCTAAACCTCTAAGTACTCACAAACAGCCAGTAGATGAGGAGGGAGATACCTTTTTCTTAATTTTGAGGATACATTATAAGAATGGTGCCAATCCAAAACTACTGATATTTTCAAGAAATGCACTAAATCAGTAGAGCGCTCAGGTGGCACAGTGGTCTACATTAGCCCACCACTGTGGCAACCTGGGTTTGAGTTTCCAGTGGTGCCTTCCACCTGGGTTGGGCATGCCATGTCATGTCACCCACCTGAGTTTAACTGGATTAAATAAATTGAACTATTTCCACTGAACTTTATCCCAGTGTTACTAAAGCACATAGTAGCCTGTAGTAGTCTGTAGCGCTCAAAAGTTTGTGAACCCTTTAGAGTGTTCTGTATTTGATTAATATTCTGTAATTTTCTTCATAAATATGACCTAAAACATCAGATTTTCATTCATATAGATAAAGAGAACCCAAATAAACAATGGAAACAAAACGTTTACATTTATGAGATGCCCTTATCCAGAGCGACTTACAACTAGTACAATCTTACAATCCAAACAATTGTAGATTAAGGATCTTGCTCAAGGAGCCAACAGAGGTAGCTTTGCAGAGGTGAGTTTTGAAACGTGGACCTTATAGTCAATAGTCTAGTATCTTAAGCACTACGCTGCCACAGCCCCGATCCCACAAAACAATTATAGTTGTTCATTAATTTTAAGAAAACAATCCAATGTTACATATCTGTGAGTGGCAAAAGTATGTGAACCTCCAGGATTTGCAGTTGAGGCAAAATTAGAGTCAGGTTTTTTCAATCAATGGGATGCTGATCAGATGTGAGTGGCTGCCCTGCTGTATTTAAAGAACAGGGATCTATCAAAGTCTGATCTGCACGGCACGTTTGTGGGAGTGTATCATGGCACGAACAAAGGAGATTTCATGGATTTGACCTGTTTCACATCTGAATTCTGAATTATACCAGCAAATTCTAACAAAACAAAAAAAAATCCCTGTGAACTCAACCTCACAGAACATGGGTCATGCGTCCAGACAACAACCCTAAGAACACAAGTAATTATAATAAAGATTAGTTAAAGAAGAATAAATGTTATGTTTTGGAAGGGTCAAGTCAAAGTCGTGACCTTAATCCAATAGAAATGTTATAGAGGGAGCTGAAGTGTGAGGAAAGCCAGCAACATCCCTGAGTTGAAGCTGTACTGTATGCATGAATGGGCTAAAATTCCTCCAAGTCGATGTGGAGAACTGATTAACAGTTAACAACATCATTTAGTTGCAGTTATTGCTGCACTGGGGGTCACACCAGATACTGAAAGTAAATCCTGAAGAGAATTGTCCTCAATAAGTAAAACACCAAGTCTAACATTTTGTCTAGTTTAATTGGGTTCTCTTTATGTACTTTTAGGTAAACTGTATACTGTATTGAATTTTTAACAATAATTACAGTATTTCCCAGTCATTTTAAGGCCGTTTATGTTTTCACATGAATATAAAAAAATGCAAATGGTCTTACCGCTGTGGAGGAATTCACAGTGTTCATGTATAAGCCCGGGTTCGGTATACGAGGAAGATTTCTTTTACAGTTTCTCATTTTTCTCTCAATACAACTGTTCAAAAAGCACATTGTTCGGCAGTTAGGCAGACTGTACAATATCGACAATCTAGCTTAACCTGGTACATTTGTACAGTGAATATATTAGAATTAATAAGTAATTACAGAAATAGATTAGACACTATTTGCTTATATTCTAATTACAACCAAGGGTTGTGACATTTTAAACAGTCAGATGAATATAAATAAAAAATGAGTGTCACTGAATGTGTAACCCTGCTTTTATTTATACATTTTTTAACACATTAACTCACCTTGGAATGGGCTCAGTGTGACCATTACAGCTCTCGGGAACCTTATAACATTGGATGGCTTTATTAAGAAATATGTGACATGAGAAAATGTTAATCTTCTTTTACACCTTAGTATCTTAGTACAACAATGCATATCATATCGATGGTGGCAAGATAATTTCTGACTTTGTCTCTAGCAGGTTAAGATACTCAATTCTTTTTCCTGTATATATTCAGGTTTTATTAAAATACGGCAGTTTTTTTGTTACTAAACTAATGCTCTACATACCTCTAATTATTAATATATTAATTATTATTGTCTGAGACAGGAACAGCGGTATTCAGATCATTTGTAACCATTGTAAAACATTTTCCATATGACACCTTGTCTAGACACTTTAATCATATGATGTTTGATTTACAAAGTACAGCAGTACCACATTTAAATAATTTTTTACAAATCACAAAATAAAAAACAAAATTACAGATCAACTGTATCTTAGAATTTCTTATGTCTATTTAAATATCTACACATTTTAGAAAAGTTGAAAATCGGCAACTTTATGGTTGATATGTCCAGAGTGTGAGTCCAAATCCTAGATTTTTCATGGACAATCACAAATGCTATTTTAATTTTGTAAGACTGATATTAATCAGTATCTGAAAAACTGCCACCAAAGCAGACAAACTTTATTTATCTTACCTTCTTGAGCCAGTCCCATGGAGGAAAGTGTACAAGTAATAAGCAAACCAAGAAGCCTCATTTTTGCTAAATTCTAGCTGGTTGTTCATCAGCTGCTTCCACTCAGCTCTTTGTGTAGATGATTTCATGTCTGTGGTTTCTTGCTTTACCGGAAGGCAGTCTCTCACATTCTACAGGAAGTTTAGGTTTTTCAACTTTGGGATTATTATTTGTAACCATCGAACACACAGAAAGGTACACTTTTCAAATGAACATTTCTTATATGTAACGTTTATTTAATCTAGGCTTCAAAATATGGCAGTTATAAAGCGGAAGTCGTTTTGAGGAACATAGGTAGAAAGAAACGCACAGAGAAGCGAAGCTGCGGGCATAGAAGTTTGCTTACAATGCGTTTTGGTAACAACATTTTAAAAGAATATTACATAGCTGTATAATCATCATATGAAACATCTATACATTGTCATTGCAGATGTAGTGAAAGATAAAGCTTGGAAGTGGGAGGTACTGTAGTAGAGCAGAAGTTAAGATACTGGACTATGGATCAGAAGATTCTGGGCTGAAGTCCCAGCATTGCCAAGCTCCCACTATTGGGCCCTTGTATAAATCCATTATAATCCAAGCAATTCTGGTTTAAGTGAGCATCAAACACTATGCATCACAAAGATTTGCCCATTGTACATTGGATTTTCCTAAAAACAGTATAATTTATGATGTGTGTAATGCCCGTAATAAAAAAGAAAGAAAAGCGAACCAATAATAAAAATCCTTGGGTCTCAGTTTTTGAAGTAAAGCAATGACCGTAACTTATGTGATGGCCTGCATGACTTGTTGACAGATGATGATGACACATAAGCCACATGCTGACCAGATGAGAGTCCTGTCTGTTAGAGTCGGGTAGTGCTGTTTTCTTCAGCTTTGGTCACGAAGCTGAGATGAACAGACATTGTTGACCTCTCTGCCCTCTGAACCCTGTTCTTCCTCATTGTCCCACAGATCCACAGAAAGAGAAACAGCCCTGAACAACAGAACATCGAAGTCATACACCATACCTGTCTCAGTTCCCCTTTCATGGTTTCCTAAAAATGGCAGTTTGTGTGTCTTTATAGTCATACAACCCCAAATCAGAAAATGGTGGCACAGTATGGAAAATGCAAATAAAAAATATTCAGTGTTTCTTACATTTACTGTGACACGTTTTTAATTGCAGACGATATGAACTGAAGATATTTCATGTTTTGTCTGGTCAACTTCATTTCATTTGTTAATAAACATCCATTCCTGCATTTCAAGCTGCATTTCAACATTCCAAAAAAAGTTGGGACTGGGGGCAATTTAGGCCTAGTGATGAGGTAAAAAAAACTAAATAATGGTGTGATTTCAAACAGGTGATGCCAACAGGTGATTATAATCATGGTTAGGTACAAAAGCAGCATCCAGGACAGGCTCAGTTTTTTTGAGGAGCAAAGATGAGCAGAGGACCTCCAGATTGTGAATAAATGCTTGAAAACATTGTTCCTCAAAGAAAGATTGGAAAGGTTTTAAATATTTCAGTCCAAACTATTTTCTGAGTTGGCTTGTTTTGCCTTGTCTTGGTGAAAAATGGACGTCCTCGTGAAAGCTGTCTTCTTGAAGGCAGCTTATGTTGCTCTAAAATCTTGATGTCCTTTTCTGCATTAATACTGCCATCACAGAAGTGTAAATGACCTTTACAACGGGCACTGTCCCAACCCCATACCATGGCAGAGCCTGGCTTTTGGACTTGTTCCTGATAACAGTCTGGTTGGTCCTTTTTGTCTTTGGTCTGGACCAAAAAGGATGCACACGATGTCCATTTCTTCCAAAAAAGATTTGGAATACTGATTGGTCTGAGCACAATACACATGTCCACTGTGTGATGGTCCATCCCAGATGCCTCCAAGACCAGAGAACTTGACGCAGCTTCAGGACATGGTTGACATAAGGCTTCTTTTTTGCACAGTAGCGTTTTAAGTGGCATTTGTGAAAGTAACTCTTGTAGTGCTTGATAAAGGTTTGTCAAAGTAATCCCTTGCTCATGTGGTTCTATCATCTATTGATGAATGATGGTTCTTGATGCCGTCTGAGGGATCAGAGATCACACCTCTTCAGTTTAGGCTTGCCCCTTTGCCCTTAGGCACAGAAATTTCTCCAGATTCCTTGAATCATTTAATGATATTATGCACTGTATAGGGAAAAATCTTTTTTTAGGAACATTGTTTTAAATCATGTCATTAATTTTCTCAGGCATTTGTTGATAAACTGGAGATCCTCTGTCCATATTTACTCCTCAGACTCTTGTGGATGCTGTTTTTGTACCATATCATGATTATAATCACCTGTTGACATCATATTTATATTTATATTTACAGCATTTAGCAGACGCCCTTGTCCAGAGCGACTTACAATTGGTACAGTCTTACAATCCAAGCAATTGTGAGTTAAGGGCCTTGCTCAAGGACCCAACAGTGGCAGCTTGGCAGAGGTGGGATTTGAACCCTGGACCTTCTGGGCCAGAGTCCAGTACCTTAACCGCTAGGCCACCACAGTCCTGTCGGAAATCACATCATTTGTATTTGTATTTGAAGTTTCATCTGAATACAAGACCTATCTTGCCCCCCGTCCCAATTTTTTTGGAATGTGTTGCAGGCCTGAAATGCAGGAATGGATGTTTGTTGACAAATGAAATGAAGTTAATATGCCTAAATATAATACGCATGCCAAATGATTTTACTGGAAGTTTCTAAGTACAAAAAAAGATCTTTGGTTTGTTTGTCAAACATCCAGTTTGCATTGTTGGTAAACCATTGGTTTTAGACACTGACCTTTTAAATGTGCACAAGCAGTTCCTCATATGATCATGAACTTCCTGAGAGTCTCATAAAGAGCATTGTTTCACATGTCATTAACTAAGTAATTTCGAGAATGTGACTCGTTAAACCACACTGAACCAAATACGTGTTTCCTACACGTATCACACATTCATAGACTCTGTGACCAAAGTAGGTTGTCACCCAAATGGCACACTTGTAGGACTCCTTGCACTTCTATGTATTTTAAAATCCATATTCATGAATACGGAGTTTTACTAATACACTCAACCGCACGTGTATTGGTAAAATAATGCACTAGGCACTTTCTCACCAGAGGAACTTTTCACAGTTCTTTAAACTGTCCCTCCTTTGTCGCATGTTCGCACCGCAGGAACTGGGGACAATTATAGTTCTTAGAACACAATATATAGGGCTCCTACTTCAGGAAAGGTATGTTTCTCACTGCATAGGAGCCTTGAGTGATGCATGTTTTGTGGTGATTTGTCCAGATGTTGAAATGCAAGTGTCTGTATTGAGCTCAACCTGCAAACTTGAACTGTTTGGTCGGAAAGCGCCTAATGAGGTTACGTGAAACGGTTTGGCTCAATGAATGCATTTACATGCACTTAATAATGCGATAACTGCAGAAAATCAGATTTTGTGACTATCAATGAGTATACCTGCACTTCGATGATCAGAAAATGATAAACTTCCGGGTTTACATAACTTGGCAATAATCGGATTTCTACTTTGCAATCAGCCAATGATCTCACAGAAGGGTGTGACATAAACTTCAACCTGGAATAATTAAATAATTAAATTCGTCAATTCATTGTGCATATATTGTGTTTCAGGGTCTCCCCAAAAGTGTTTGGTAGTCATTCTGTGCATGCTGCATGAGATACAAGCATCCAGAAGCCTTGCCACAAGGCTAAGTTAAGTTCACGTGCATGCGCAGACTGAGAACACCGATTGAAATCAAAGTAAGACTATAGATGCGCTGAGAAGTCTGACTAGTGAGATAAAAGCCAGCTCTTTTTACCGGATTTCTTAAGCTGAATGAGATCCGATTGTGGTCGGAATATTAAGTGCATGTAAATGCCATGTAAAGTGCAATGTCATGCTTTCAATTAATCCAATTCAATTCCAAGATGAGGTTGAAGTAGTGAACCATTTCTGAAATCTGAAGTCATTGGATCCAAACATATCTAGAAGTTACCTAACAGTCTTTGTAGTCTTACTTTGATTTTTTTTCCTTTATTAATTTGATATTGCTTTTGATTTTCAATAATATTCACGTTTCTGGACCAGGGCCGTACCAAAATCTTAATCTTTCATTTACAGTAGTTCAAGGTAGATTTTGGATTGTTGTCTTGTTGTAAAATCCAATGTCTTTCACTTCATTATTGGCTTATATGCTATATATTCTCTATTTTATTATACTCCTCATAATATTTCATTTTCTCTAAAATGTTAGACTATCCAATTTTTAGTTTAATTATCATATTTTTAAATATGTTCTCTCTGTTAATATTTATTTAGTTTCTATTTATTTAAACTATTACTATGAACTTATTAATTAGATAACTTTTAATTTAGTTTTTTAAATTAGTTTTAATTTAATTAGATAAGTTTAATTATTACATATAACATCTAAGACACCCATTGAGTATTTGGGGAGTTTTTTCTTTCCACTGTCACCCTAATGTAGGCTTGCTCAGTTTGGGATTGGCCTTTGGGATTTGTAACGCTGCTTTGAGACAATGCCCCATTGTAAAAAGTGCCATAGAAATAAAGCTGACTTAACTTGACTTTTTAGCTTCAATTTCTTCAAAGGCTATGAGACTATGGCTTCTGATTCTTGTGCAGATGAAGTTTCTAAAGCAATGCAAACTCGAATGCACAAGTGCAACCCCTAAATGACACTTCCACATTTTTCCACATTTTTCCTGCAGGCCCTAGGCACCCTCTGAGGTGCTTCTGTTTTAGTTTGTAGACCACTTTTACCTCTCAGTGACATTTTAAACTGTGGAAATATTAGGCAGGAAATTGTTTGTTTTTAGATGTCTCTATAGTCCCCCTTCCCTTTTTGAAGCCTCTCGCTTAGGCCTATTGTTTTTATTTGTAGATTCTGAAGTAAGTTAAAGATGTACATGGCCATTAAGTGTAAAGCACACACACAGAGAGGTCTGAGGTGTCACAAAATACATGAAGGTCTGGCAAAGTCATACAAACCTACATCAGTTGGCTGGACGCATGGCCCGGATACAAGGGTGCAGAGTTGAGGCTACACACCCCCACATTCTTCTACTACTGGCTTCTTAAAACCTGTAATATACAGAACTGTCCTTACCTTGCAAGGGTGTTGCAGATGCAGAAAAGGTAGAGGATGGGATAGGTCAAGTATTCCTGAAGCTAAGGAAGGCCAATCCCCACGTTAATCCCAAGAGACAGGTCAGGCCCAGAACGGTGGAATTGTGCCTTGCATGAAGGCCCTTTTACAGAATCTGTGCCTCGCAGCTTAAAGGATCTGAAATGCCACTACCATGAAAAATTGCTGTGTTGAACAGAAGAACGTACAACTGTAGTAGGTGATGTTCATGCCATACAGAAAGCAAGGCTCGGTGATCCAGCATCTGTATGGTATAAAACGCAAATACTAAAGTCCAGATACTGAAGAAAGATAAGCACAAAACACAAACGACGGACAAAAATTAGTCACTTTGCATTTTTTTAAGGTGGGTGGTAGTAAAAACTTCAGGCTCCTGCAGATGGCGTTAAATATCTTGTGGGGTGTGCGAAAAAAAAAGAGATTGAAATTGAGAAGAGGTGGTACAGTGCAAGTATGGTTTTCTCGTTTGATGTTGTGGACAAAACGGGTCGGCAATGCCAGATGTTAATGAGCGCGAAATGGAGCGATTGCATTTGGTTTGCCAAAGGCCATGTGTGAAGGAAAGTAGCTGAATTTGCAAGATGCATGGAAGCGTACGGTCATCCAATCTACAGAAAAATTTCTCATCAGAATTTGGCAGCTGGAGACGAAACTGATGGGGACTGGATTGTTTGGTGTGTTCATGGCCTTGTGAATAAAAATAGTTTCACTTCCAAGGCAACAGCAGGTCCAAGAAACTTCTACTTCTTCGGCAGTGAACTGCATACCCTGAACATATGGGAGCAGAGTGGAACACACTCTTTGCTTTACTTCTGTTGTGTTGCCCTTGCCGCCCCATTACAGTGGGTGAAAAGACACAGTAATTGGATTGTTCATGACTGGAAATGTATTATCTGTCAAGATCGCGGGTGAATGATCATCAAGACGATTCACACGTGAAATTCTCTTGAAAATCTGTGGGACTAATCTGGAACAACGTGTTAAGACGCCAGGGAAGGCATCCCACTAAATCTGCTGGCATCCACTAAATCTGGCAGAACTGTGCAATTATTTGATGCAAGATGGGTAAACAGTTGATGTGTTGTCCTACACATAGAAAACCTGTCCAGTTCTCTATGCCAAATCTCAATTTGTTTTTTTTTCTGTCTATTGAAAACATCCTTTATCTCAAATCATGGTGAGTCAAGTAATCAACAAACTGAAATGGTTAGGGGGTGGGCTGAAGGTGGTATCATGCAAGGTTAGGTATCTACAGTCCAACAACCTGAATTATTGGCAGTAATAATTCTTGGTAATTCAACAACTTTATCTAAACAATAAAATCCTACACCCAGACAATGGTATTAACGAATTATAATTGAAGAATGTTCCCAATGTATTAGTTGTCAACCAACTGTTGCCTATTTTTTAAATCCACACAAATATTTTTGATGACCATAGAAATCATGGTCCTGAGGTGGCTTTCACTAAATTCAGGATGTGGCCCAGTACGACACCCAGTCCAACAACCCTGTTATATACAATACCATTTTCAGCCACTGCCTACACTAGCTTCCAGCATACCAGCTGGCCAATTTCATTAAAAAACTGTCATAAAGCAATATTCTTTTCACCAAAGCTCTGTATTGATGGCGGTGCATATTTTAGTGTACTTACAATTTTTTGCTTGTCCTTCATTTTTGCAAAACTGGTGGTTTGAGTGCCATATAAAGGCTTAACGTTATAACACGCACAGACTTGCCCAACAGGACAGCAACAGGAATCCTGTCATGGCAAAAAGGCAGAAATTATCTTTACATTTACTTTTACAATGAATGTATTTGTAATAAATCCCAGTCAGTTGGTAATATACAGTGGAGCAAAAAAGTATTTAGATAGCCACTGATTGTCAAGTTCTCTTACTTAGAAAAGTGAGAGAGGTCTGTAATTTTCATCAATAGGTACACTTCAACTATGAGAGACAAAATGAGAAAAAAAAATCGACGAAATCACATTTAGAATCACAATCAGTGGCTGACTAAATACTTTTTTTACTCGAGTTTTTGTTATAAAGTATTATTGTAAACCTACAGAGGGTGCATCGAGTTTTTTTATAAAAGAATGTTTTAATTGTAAATTATGGTGGGAAAATAAGTATTTGGTCATAAATTTGGTTCAACTCAATACTTTGTAACATAAACCTTGGTTGGCAATGAACCAAAGGTCAAACGTTCCTGCAAGTCTTCCCCAGGTTGGCACACACTGTAGCTGGTATTTTGGCCCATTCCTCCATACAGATCTCCTCTAGAGCAGTGATGTTTTGGGGCAACACGGACTTTCAACTCCCTCCACACATTTCCTATGGGGTTGAGGTCTGGAGACTGCTAGGCCACTCCAGGACCTTGAAATGCTTTTTATGGAGCCATTCCTTCGTTGCCTGAAGCGGTTGTGGGTTTGGGATCATTGTCATGCTGGAAGAGCCAGCCATGTTCCATCTTCAGTGCTCTCCACTGATGGAAGGAGGTTTTTGTACTTAAAATCTCACGATACATGGGGCCCAGTTCATTCTTCCCTTAATATGGATCGTCCGTTCCGTCCCCTCTTGCAGAAAAACATCCCCAAAGCATGAGGTTTCCACCCCCATGCTTCACAGTAGCTATGGTGTTCTTGGGATGCCGACTCAGCATCCTTTTTTCCTCCAGTTGAGTTTTTACCAAAAACTTTCTATTTTGGTTTCATCTGACCACACGATATCTCCCGTCCTCGTCTGGATCATCCGTTATGCTCTCTGGCAAACTTCAGACTGGCCTGGACATTGTACTGGCTTAAAGCAGGGGACACGCCTGGCACTGCAGGATCTGAGTCCCTCTCGGCGTAGTGTGTGATGATGGTAGCTTTTTGTTACTTTGGTCCCAGCTCGCTGCAGGTCTGCAGGTCATTCATTCAGGTCCCTCGTTCTCATGTAGGAGAGATCTTGCGTGATAGGCCCAGATCAAGGGAGATCATCAATGGTCTTGTAATGTCTTCCATTTTTTTTACAATTGCTCCCACAGTTGATTTTATTCATCACACCAACCTGCTTTGCCTATTGTAGATTCACTCTTCCCAGCCTGGTGTAGGTCTACAATTTTCTTTTCTTCCTGGTGACCTTTGACAGCTCTTTGGTCTTGGCCATGGTTGAGTTTGGAGTCTGACTGTTTGATGCTGTGGACAGGTGTCTTTATACAGATAATGAGGTCAAACAGGTGCCATTAATACAGTAACGAGGTGGAGGACAGAAGAGCTTTCTTAAAGAAGAAGTTACAGGTCTGTGAGAGGCAGAAACCTTGCTTGTTTTTTGGTGACGCAAATACTTATTTCCACCATGGGTTTTACAATTAAATTCTTTAAAAAAATCCTACAATTTGATTTTCCTGATTTTTTTTTCTCATTTTGTCTCTCATAGTTGAAGTGTAACCTATGATGAAAATGACAGACCAAACCTCTCTCATCTTTTCTAAGTAGGGAGAACTTGTACAATCATGGCTGACTAAATACTTTTTTGCCCCACTGTATTTGTTATATATTTACAAATAATTAATAATTTGTAATTATTTTAATAATAATTATTTATTATACTGAAACATTTAGTGCTACTTACCTGGCCCTTATTGAGGTGTCTCTTCACTGTGGATCTGATTAATGTCCTGATAGCTCACCCCAGCCGAACAGGGACAGCTTGAGCATGTAGTGTTTGATGTAGGTGTTGAACACCTTGACGAGGAGCAGGTAGATGTGTATGGCTTCGATGGCCATCCAAGAGAAAGAACACAGCAGGCTGTACTCTATTGCCACTGCTACAATGACGCACACATAATCGTGAGGTGACGTGGCTGCCAATTCGCTGAGCAAGAAGCTGGCATTAAGGAGGCAAAGGACAGCGCTTAACGACACGTGGATACTGGTGGAGTGGTCTCCTTTTGTTTTCCTGTGAGTGCAAAACATAGTTTATGTTTTGAAAGAACATGTTAACCTTTCCTCTCATTATATACTGTACAAATTTATACAAAATTGTGTACACAAAATAATGCAGTCCTGCTTAGGGCGCTAGACCACTGTTGCTTTATAATCTGTGGTAGGTACTCTATTATATTTACTTTCATTATTTTTTAACTTTGAGGGTATTATTTTGTTTTAGTAGACTAAACTGATTGAAACAATAATATACTTTTAGTGTGTTACATGGTGGCTGTGTTCATCCTACCCATCCTTTTTCTGTAGATTGATGATTTTATTAGTCATATTGTTGGGCCAAAAGCACACAACTGTATAGCTTATACTGGATATATGCACATGAAAGCTGAAAAGTGCAGTGTGTGCTTGTGGTTTAAAACTCCCAAATGAATGTATGAGTAAAAAAAGACAATATATCCAACATTAGCCTAACAATTACCCACAGTAATAAATGTCAGATATGCTTAATTGATTAGTCAATACAAAAAAGTCCACCGCTTTTTGTAAAAAAAAAAAAAGTACATAACATTAATTTTACAGCCTTGGTATGAATGCAACACGTACATCAAAACATTTGCTTATGCAAATAAACATAATCTTTATGGCATCATCCTGATATCGTATTTTGGGACATCATGGAATCTGATAACAATTCAAACTACATTCATATCAATGTACACCCACCTACTGAAAACGTAAATAAGGACGGAGGCTGCAGAGAAGAATAATGAAAGACCACATCCAATGTAACTTATATAGGAGAGGGCTACCCATTGTTGCTTATCTATCATTGTCAGATTCACCTTACGAGAGAGAAGAGACAGACATGTAAACAGGGAGGTGGGCAGAGAGATCAAATCTTAGCTAGTGTGACTGTGGAGTGCTTACCAGGAGTACAGCAAAGGGAGTCATGTGATCATATGAGCACTGTACAGAATGGCTGCTGTTAAAATCGGCCAAGGAGGTGGTAGACCCAGTTTTACTCCAAACGTTTTCTAACCAGGATCAGTCATGGAAACAAATGCGGTCATTTTCAAAACTATACATTTTGAAAACATGTGGTAGTCTAGCGGGTAAGGTACTGGACTATGGACCAGAAAGGCCAGGGGTCAAATCCCACCTCTGCCAAGCTGACACTGTTGGGTCCTTGAGCAAGGCCCAGGATAAGAGCGTCTGCTAAATGCTGTAAATGTGTATGGAGGACCA
Organism: Ancistrus triradiatus; assembly: GCA_025084515.1. Classification (NCBI taxonomy): domain Eukaryota; kingdom Metazoa; phylum Chordata; class Actinopteri; order Siluriformes; family Loricariidae; genus Ancistrus; species Ancistrus triradiatus. Next base: position 12,256 of record JAJAGP010004962.1, on the reverse strand, counting down.
AATGAATCAATAACTAAATCTAGAAATAAAATAAATAAATTAATTCTCTTTAATTAATTAACATAAAATGGTATATAGATCAAACATGGACAATTTATTTATTTATTTATTTATTTATTTATGGTTTATTTATCCCATATTCACAACGTAATGAGATTTGACGCACTAGGACCTGGAGGAGGCGCTGTTGCTCCATTATGTTCCTCAAACCTGAAACAAGCTTTACTGAAATACGCTAAAGGTTCTGGTGTGAGCGGATCCTAAAGGCGAATGTAATTTCAACACAAAGACAAAGTAAACACGTTATTTGCATATCTGTTATAAACATTTATAAACCACAGTAAACACTCATTGACGCAATAGTTGAAACTGCATTATGCTAGCAGAGGAAACCTGATGCTTTATGAACGTTAAGTAATGACGGGATGGCTTGTTCTCTCTTGAATTTATGATATGTTGCGTTATGATAGTTGATCATAACGCAATATATTTAATTCGAAAGGACAGTCCGGTGAGGATTTTACATTTTAAATAAAACATTCTAATAGGTTTAATTGACGTTTGATAAAAATACTTGTTAGTAAAGGCAGCAAAGCAAAGGGAGGGAAAAAGGACGAAGTAGTCTGACCTTAATTGGACTGTAGAAACAGGTTTGATGGCAGTTACATTAACTTATACAAGCTTTGTCTTTTCAAAGGAATCTCCTGCTATGATGGAGTTTCTCCAAATAGTGATATGTTTTTAATTTTATGCCAGTTAATGCAGAATATTTGTGTATTTTGTTATTCAAATATTGGGCTTAGCTCTAGGCTCCACCGTAATAAATATCTAGTGACCCCTGGCCAGTCATTTTTTAACTACTATTAATGACTATTACCCCAGTCTACATACGCCCAGGATAAAATGGTAACTGTGAAATTTGACAGTAAGAACCATGATGTGGCCAACTTACCACCAAAATTCATAGTACAACTGTGAAATAATTCATGATCAGTTCATAGTCCCACCAGTTTACGGTTTGTGGGACTGTGGTAGCCTAGTGGATAAGGTTACTGGACTATAGACCCAGAAGATCCATGGTTCAAATCCCACCACTGCCAAGCTGCCACGTTGGGTCCTTGAAGCAAAAACCCTTAACAACCCACAATTGGCTTGGATTGTAAGACTGTACCAATTGTAAGTCGCGCTCTGGATAAGGGCGTCTGCTAAAAAATGCTGTAAATGTAAATGTAATGTTGTACTATGAACATTTTCACAGTAGAAAAATTAACCATCAAAAATTCAATAGTAGAACTGTGAACTTCTTGGTCAAAACTGTGAAAGTTCACATTAAAACTGTCAAGCGAGTCACAGTTTTACTATGAAAATTCACAGTACACTTTTTTCCCCCTGGGCATATAGAGCCCTTAGCCTATAGGAAGAATGTATAAGGGTAATAAGAGTAAATCTCTTTACATTGTTTCTCCTATCTAATATAATACCTTAGTGGTCAGATATATTCACCATCATTAACAAGTAGTTAACAAATCCTTACATACCTTTTTCATTGAAGAACTGACATGATAGAGTATAGTTACACTAAAACGATCAACAAGGGCACAATTAGCAAATGTTAAAAAAAAAGGGCAAGTTTCATAAACCTACACTCAACAATCACTTTATTATGTACACCTCCTTGTTTCTACACTCATTGTCCGTTTTATCAGCTTCACTCATACCAGCACAACACACATTAACACAGCACCACCGTGTCAGTGTCACTGCAGTGCTGAGAATGATCCTCCACCCAAGTAATACCTGATATCTGGGGGCCTTGTTGGAGTCCTGACCATTAGAGAACAGAGTAAAGGGGACTAACATAGTTTGTAGAGAAACAGATGGGCTACAGGATGTAATCATCTAACTAAAAAGTACATGGTACAGCTATATGGTAAATGGAACTGATATAATAGACAATAAGTGTAAACAAGAACATGAAGTGACTATTGAGTGTATACGAGACATTTAAGGCCACCCAAACTCAATCACTTACATTATTCATTTCGTCACCTTTCAGGGTAAAATTGATCTTAAGCTGAGTGGACAAGTCTTTGATCTCTCGTCCAGGAACTTCAACGCGAATGACTTTGCCCTTCACAGAAGCATTGGTCTGGCCAGTCTGGGGCTTTGTCTGGGAGATAATATATAGATTAATATTTTCTGAGGAAAAACTTGGCTCATGCAATATTTTAATCTCTTAACATGCTATCCGAACAACTCAACTGCTATAGCAATTGACATTTGAGAAAATGAGAGTACCTGGTGTACTGAATAGCTTTTTACCTCTTCCTACTCCCTTTAGTTTTGTAACGAGACAGTAGAAAACACGTGTCAGATATGTGATGCGCTGCGATGAATTGGCGCCGCATCTAGGGTTGGTTTCTTTGTTGGATCCAGTGATGGACAGTAATGAAGTAAATGTAATTTGGTACTAAACTTGAGTTTGCTAGTTGTTTCATGTATCTTTACTTTACTGGAGTATTTCCATTTTGGGTGACTTTTTACTTTAACTCCCCTACATTTCAAAGTCAAATAGTTTACTTTTTACTCCACTGCATTTTGCGAAATATGTCGTTCCTTTTACACCAATCAGGGTGTAGCATGCACTTTGTTTTGAACTTATTTTGACCTGTTGGACTAATGAAAGACGTTCTGTTAAAAGATTGGCATACCAAGAGTGACACTAGAGTCTTTTCACCTAACGTTAGGGTATTAAGCATTAATCTTGTTACAAAAATGATAATAGGACATTAGAGCCAATAAATTGTGGTACTTTTACTTTTATACTTAAGTACATTTAAAGTACATTTTACTCAAATAGAGATCTTAAGGGAGGACTTCTGCTTTTACTGGATTAAAATTTTACTTTAAATATCTCTACTTTAACTCAAGTACATGGTTTGTGTACTTCGTTCACCACTGGTTGCATCTTAAGGTGACGGCTAGGCCCTGGTTTCCCTGACCCTGAGTTGGGTTAAGTGGGTATGAAAACGATTGAATGACTGAATGAATTAAAAGAAATGAAGATGTACATGAAGATGTTTCTTACTGCAAATTGATCTTCAGAAGCGTATGTCACTACTGCAACTTTATTCTGGTTCACAGGAACATTTCGGAAAGGCTCCATAGGAATCTGTACACCCAAAGGCAGACTCCAACCAGTAACCTATCAGACAGTAAGGTATGTAGAGTAAATCTCTTATCAAATATTCATCAGCTGGTTCATTACGACAGCAGAAATGTCCGACATGAAAAGTCTCAAGCTTTCTGTCTTGATGCTTTTAAATGCCATTTCTGCCTGTTTTAAGAATCAGATGTTAGAACTAAAGCACCTCATTTAGTTTGTATATTTCCTAATATCTTGAGGTAAATGAAGATATGAAGCTGTAACAAAAATGTACCAACTACAAATATACTCGCTGGACAAAGAATTAGTCACCTGTGACATAAACATACCTAAGGTATGTAGTACATTATACATTATAGTAAAATGTAGCAAATTATAATAGACAATAAAAATCTGTCTCTAAACTCCAGGCATTGTGGCCATAAACAGCTGGTCAAATTAAGAAAGATTTAGTTAGCATGTGTATTTTTACAGCCATAAATATTAATGGTGTTGTATTTTGATGTTTTGTTTACATATTATTTAACTTATTTTCCTGAATATTGATTTATTTTTCTTTAATTATGTCCATTCGTTGCTACTATGTTACTGTCTGTGTTGTGCACGGACACTTTTAGGACACAGACACAAGCAGAGACGTGAAATGGAAACGTCTGTACTCCACTTCACCTACATAAACCTAGAAATGCAGAGCACCAGTCAGTTGAATGCTGTGACTTCCTACTGGTAGCGCTGTGCTACATTGACCTACTTAAAGGTTTAAAGTGTTTAAAAAGTGTTACTGCATTGCATTGTTTCTTCGTGTGGACTCATTGGTTGTGTGTAGCTAGTGATGCATGTTTATTCATACTTATATTCCATTGTGCAAGTTTACCTTTTGATTCTAAAGTATGTGTGATTGTTAATGTGTGCTTGTAACTGAAGAACCACGGTGTTGTGTATTTCCTGGAGGCCAGGCTTCGGATGCTGTGTACAGTGGTGCTTGAAAGTTTGTGAACTCTTTGGAATGTTCTATATTTCTGCATAAATATGACTTAAAACATAATCAGAAGTAGATAAAGAGACAGTTAAACAAATGAGACAAAAATATTATACTTGGCCAATATTATACTTGGCCATTTATTGAGGAAAAGATCCAATATTAGATATTAGTGAGTGGCAAAAGTATGTGAACCTTTGCTTTCAGTATCTGGTGTGTGTGTGCAGCAATAACTGCAACTAAACGTTTCCTGTAACTGTTGATCAGTCCTTGGAGGAATTTTAGTCCATTCGTCCGTACAGAACAGCTTCAGCTCTGGGATGTTGGTGGGTTTCCTCACATTAGCTGCTCACTTCAGGTCCTTCCACAACATTTCCATTGGATTAAGGTCAGGACTTTGACTTGGCCATTCCAAAACATGAACTTTATTCTTCTTTAACCATTCTTTGGTAGAACGACTTGTGTGCTTAGGGTCGTTGTCTTGCTGCATGACCCACCTTCTCTTGAGATTCAGTTCATGGACAGATATCCTGACATTTTCCCTTTATATATAATTTCATCATTCATTGTTCCATCAATGATGGCAAGCCGTCCTGGCCCATGATACTAAACCATGATACTACCACCACCATGTTTCACAGATGGGATAAGGTTCTTATGCTGGAATGCAATGTTTTCCTTTCTCCAAACATAACGCTTTTCTTTTAAACCAAAAAGTTCTATTTTGGTCTCATCCATCCACAAAACATTCTTCCAAAGCCTTCTGGCTCGTCCACGTGATCTTTAGCAAACTGCAGATGAGCAGCAATGTTCTTTTGGAGAGCAGTGGCTTTCTCCTTGCAACCCTGCCATGCACACCATTGTTGTTCAGTGTTCTTCTGATGGTGGGAAACTCATGAACATTAACATTAGCCAATGTGAGAGAGGCCCTTCAGTTGCTTAGAAGTTACCACCCTGGGGTCCTTTAAAATAAAACAGGGTGCCCACTCACACCTGATTGTCATTCCATTGACTGAAAACACCCTGACTCTAATTTCACCTTTCAAATTAGCTGCTAATCCTAGAGGTTTCACATACTACTTTTGCCACTCACAAATATATAATATTGGATCATTTTCCTCAATAAATAAATGACCAAGTATAATATTTTTGTCTCATTTGTTTAACCGAGTTCTCTTGATCTACTTTTAGGACTGTGTGAAATCTGATGATGTTTTAGGTCATATTTATGCAGAAATATAGAAAATCTAAAGGGTTCACAAACTTTCAAGCACCGCCGTAGATGGTAGCGTTCTACTCGTGTTTTCAGCAGTATCTCTGATGCATTTTATGTATCGTTTGCATGCAGTTTTCTTCTAACCCCTTTATATTTAGATTAAAGTAGCATGAACAGACGATGTTGACGATGTGAACGCAATGTGGTGGTTTTAAATGGTTCATACCTGTATTTAAATTATTCGTATTTCATTACATATCTACATGTATTTAAGCTCAGTTGTTGCCATCATGAAGTCTTTACTTTAAAGCATATAAACACTTGACATAATTAAAATGATCACTAATTTTGTTTTCCAAAGTTAAGATGGTCTTGGACCTACCAAGGTTTCTTCCTTATAATGTTTAGAGAGATTTTCCTTGCCACTGTCGACCTAGGCTTGCTCAATTTGGGATTGGCCCTAGATATTAGAAGATCATTTAAAATTGTACAGCTGCTTTGAGACAATGCTCCATTGTAAAAATCACTATATAAATAAATCTGACTTGACTTAAAAAGAGTGATCAATAGAATACTGTAATCGATGGTTCTTTATGCTAATATATGCTAATATTAGTGATCATTTCCTCAACTCTACTAGTGAACAGAGAATTACCTTTGGAGCAGGGAAATGCACAAGTCCATTCGTGGCGTTCATCTTGTCCATCTTTATAACAACCATGGCAAGGTGTCCCATGTCATAAGATTTGGTGTCTCCCTCAAATGGCATGTTGGTGATTGTATCCAGGCATCGTTTTTCTACACTGTGTCGTAGCACATTGAGTCAATTTTCAGGCAGTCTCAAATTAAGGAAGGATTCCTCAAAGTTTCATTTGCTTACCTGTTGTATTCTTGTATAATTGAATTCTGCGCAGTAAACAAATCCTTACACATCTCTTTAATGTTCTGCAGTTTTTTCAAGTGAGTGGGGTCCGAGGTATTGTTACACAGTTTGCCTGTTCGGTCACGTATCCCCTCTCTGTTGCACAGTGTTACGTTACATATAGTATCCCCATAACCTGTAAATAAACAGTGTTCAAAATGAGAGCACAGAATCTGCTGAGTGTATTTGCTAGTTTAAAACAATGGAAAGTACAAAATGACTGCATACTCATGTTGAAGGAAAGGTCATTGCTGTTTTTTTTGATTATGGCCAAGTCCCATCCTTGTAGACTTGATACATTCTTGGTGACGTTCGCAAAAGTACATTCTACGTAACACTGCATTTTGTTCCAGTTGCAGAGTAACTTAGTGTAATTTTCAGTTATTGAAATGTTATCCTCCAGCGTGATATTGATGGTGACTGAGGATGAATTTTTGTCAACCACGACAATACCTAGATAAACACCACAGTACTGCTTTAAGAGAATTAAAAGGCACCGCTCCTCCATTGTAGTGTTTACAATTAAATAATGTCTTTTTTCTATCTTTAACTGTCATGTTACACCCACCCGCAGAACTGATGTCGGCTGTCAGCAGAACCATAAAGATGAGGAGATTCATTTCTGCAATGTCTAGGAGTATTTCTGTAAATATGGCAATGAAACAAAAGGAAGGATCTTATTACTGTATATAATATTATAATGAAACTTTGGCAATAAATTCCCAAAACGTTACCACAGACACTCATAAAAAATAAAAAAAAACCTCACCAAGAAGAAGTTATTGGAATCGACTGAAACTACATAAGTGACTTCCATATCACAGCAAAAGGATAAGTTTATTGGGGACAACTGTATGAAAGGAGGCTCTAGTTACCCTGTTAGGCCACCTCTAGCCTTGATACATGGTAAGATACGGTTGGGCATGGAGACAAACAGGTTTTGTATGGTATCCTGTGGCACATTTTCCCACAGGATAATGCAACTGGGCCTGTATTCATCACACCAGCAGTTGGGGCGGTGTGTCACTCCACAACAAAGGCAGGAACCTGACTATTATTGGATCTCAAACAGAACCTGGATTTGTCACAAAAGTCAATATGATTCCAGTCCATAGCAGTCCAGATTTCTCATTCTCGACACTGCAAACGAAGGCGATAATGGCAAAAAACAAATCTCTTTTTGCTAAATGCCTGGATATGTTCTGGGCAGAGACAGGGGGGTGTGAAGAAGTTGCCATCTCTGTCTGGATGGTGGACATTGAACCTGTGGGAGCTGTTCGTGCTTATCGGTGGATCAAACGATTCTCTTGACAAGTGGTCTGTCTGGGCAGTCCGAAGCCTGTTCTCCGTGTGTGCGTCATGTGTCTGGGATTGTGGTGGCTTAGCGGTTAAGGTACTGGACTCTGGACCAGAAGGTCGAGGGTTCAAATCCCACCTCTGCCGAGCTGTTGGGTCCTTGAGCAAGACCCTTAACCCACAATTGCTTGGATTGTAAGACTGTACCAATTGTAAGTCGCTCTTGATAAGGGCGTCTGCTAAATGCTGTAAATGTAAATGAAAATGTAAAGGTGTCCTTCACAGAACCACTGCTCCCAACACCTTCTAACAGCTAGGTCAAAACGGCTCGAATGGTGGGCAGTTTATCGAAACAACCATCCTACTTCTCAGTCCAACGATGCATCCTCTCTCAAAGTCTGTCAGCTGGGAAAATGTCTTCAAGTGCATCGTAGAGTCAACAATCTCTCACCAAGAGATATACTACCCAAAAGTAGCCTCAGAGCCTTTTTATAGGGCAGCAGGGCACTTTATAGGGCACTCTTGTGGCAAGACTCAGTGTCTAATCAGACCACACCTGTAATCATTGACATATCTGCCCGAGACAAAACAGATCTGACATTTTATCTGGGTGCTTTATTTTTTTGAGTATGTATGAGACTATGTACTGTTTGAATATATACTCTGTTTTTCCTACTAGTTTTCCAGAGACTATCTGCAATTTGTTTTCCTTCACGAAACAATATGAAGATCTCTTGGCAAGTGAGTGGGATGCCTTCACAAATGCTACCACAATGTACCATGTTTAAATGCAACTTTACTACTATAACTGAAATCACTCTTCTGAGAAGTGACAAGGGACAAGACTGTGTGCAATCCAGCTAAGTTGTGCATCAAAACTGGCAAACGTTTCTTTGTGGTAATTTGTTTTAGGAGAGGAAGACACAAAGCTGATGAACTGACTTGTTGGAGATGGAAAGCTATGAAAGGTTTATACTGAAAGTCACTGAGGGTTCGGTAAAATCCATTTCTAGAGAGATTACATACCTGTATGCATCATATTACCAACCTGTTAACAGCGAGAGCAGCTTAAATATGAGATCACTAACTAATCATATAATGGTTGTTTAGGAATTAGTAATCAAATTAGTAAATTCTGTGATTTTGTATTTTTTTTGTTTATCCTGAACTGTCTAAAAATACTTTGTATATTAACCATTAGATCCTGATGCCCCCAGTTTGTAGAACATTTGACATATTCTTGGTTTTATAACTCATAACGGACTCAACACAGCTAAACAACATACAATATCTATAAAATGTATAATTTCATTAAAAAGGTCTTTTAGTTAAATATGGTTCATTATTGCTTCTAGATTAAGCAATTCATGTATACTATTTGGTCTCTCATTAAAGTTCTTCTACAGTACATGAACTCTATGTCATTGAGAAGAGTGTAAAATGGAACAATTTTCTACATGTGTACAAATAAAATAAGCCCTGAAAAAAAAGAGTGAAGCCATCAAGCATAAACTTACCAAATCTCAACCAATTAATTTGCAGCAAGGTCAGTTCCTGTCACCGAATGCAGAGAGGCTATGTGTAGACATCTTCACGAGACATATTGTGATACCATAGCAGTACTTTCTCCTACAAAACACGACACATTATACGCATTTACATACACAAATAACACGGTATGCAATAGTCAAAGCTTGCCTCTCCATTCGCTCAGTGTACAATGCCATGGCTTGTAGTCATGTTTGCCTTATTCAAATGTGTTACCATTAAGTAATGTACATGCGCTAAGCTGGATAAGATTATAAAGTTAACCTGGGAAGCATGACAGCAGTTAAATAGAAACACTGTGAAGAATACAGTGGAATATGGCCTTCACATGTAGTACTGATGGTGTATTCAGTAAACAAAAAGGGAATTAAAAGTGAATATTTATAAGCTGTTTATTATGCCAGTGTTGTTTATTTTACATCATTGTTTACCTTTACCAGAAATGTTAACTACTTAGTAAGTATATTAGGTATACCTAAAATCCAAAATCCCCTCCTAACTTGATTCCCCCACGCATAACTCTATACATAATATGTACAGTATATGATATATATCATATTGTATATGTAAATATTGCTGCGATTGTTGTTTTGGCATTGGATTTCTGTAATAGAAACGGATCAACAATTCATTTAACATACGTTCCTCTGCCACAGGGCCAACAAAAATTCAAAATTTCCAAGGTTCCTGCCTACGAATGAATAAGCTCTTCTGATGCCTACCTGAGATATGTAATGACACACACGTCAGTTCATATAAGTAATATGAATTGTTTTACGTCTGGCTGAATAATACTGGAAAACTAGCGCTATCATCTGGGAAGAGATCAGCTTCCGTGGAAGTTGATTATTATATATTATATATATATATATATTATATATATTATATATATATATATATATATATATATACCTCATATAAGATATATATGTATATGATCGGTATATAGATTGTGTTTAGGTAATGGGCTAAATAATACTGAAAACTAGTGTTATATGGGAGATATATAATGACTGATAGATTGAGGGAATCAGTTTATACGTGTTGTATATATATTATTATATATATATATATATATAAATATATATATATAATGCTTCTCCTACTAACAACGACACATTATTACTATCATATATATATATATATATATATATATATATATATATATATATATATATATATATATATATAAAAATATATAAATATATATATGTATATGATCAGTAGTATGAATTGTGTTTAGGTATGGGCTAAATAATACTGGAAAACTAGTGCTGTCTGGGAAGAGATCAGGTTCAGTGGAAGTGAATTAATCACATTCTGTTTCTGTGTGTTGTAACCTGTGCATTTCTCAATTTAAACGGAAACCATCAGTGTAAGTAGAAGTGATTGAACAATTTTCAGTGTGATTTTGTCACCACACTGACTGTGAGAAAATACACGCGCTGGGCACTTTATAAGAAACACTATACATCTGCACATGCATGCGATTATTCTGTCCGGTAATTGTGCACTGCATAAAACCATGCAGGGCCAACTTAAAATGTTCATTCATCAGAATGGGAATGAGAATGTGAGCTCAGTGATTTTGAGTGTTTTCCCTTTATTAATGGGCACAATTTTGCCATATCACCATCCCATGTTGGTAACATACTCATTATTCAGCAGCCGATGCTAGTGATCACCATATAATGAAATGTCCCCATATAATACAGTGAAAAAACAGCAAAACAAAACTAAGTTTACATGCACTTAATAATCCAATGATTGCAGAATATCAGATTTTGTCAGTGGGGAAAGAGGTCAAATAAAGCCAAGTTTTGAGAATAAGCAGACCTGGCAACAGTGTTGGTTTGGCCGTGAGCATGCACAGACTGGGAAAACTGATTGAAATCGGGTACTGAGCTCAAATCCAGCTCTCTTTGTTAGATTTCTTAATCTGATTTCTAGATCAGAGTATGCCGTGTACATGATCACTTGAATAATCAGATAACTGCAGAAATCTGACTACAATCGCATTTTTAAGTGCATGTAAACGCAATTATCTTTTTTATATTTATTATATATTTCATATCTATTAGTGTGACAGAAGAGATGGTAATACCAGGATACTACAAATGGGCTTTATGTCATTTTAAAGATGCTCACACAACCTAATTCAAGGGAAGATTTTGAAAGGTTCGGGGTTTGAAAGGCAAATTTACAATTGCCCTTTCCTTCAACTAAGTCTTTATGATACCAGGAGCTCTTGACCCAAGATGCTTTGCGGTACTTCACAGGGAAAGTAATGCTGTATTTAGCAACTTTACCATATATAAAGCTTGATGTGTCAGCACAGCTAGTTAAGACACAAGTTTAATTACACACTTACTTAAGGTTGTACCCTGGAGAATACAAAATACTGACTTTTTATACTAGCAGACAGACACAGGTCCTTGAGCACAGCTAATAACACAGGAAGTCCCTTATATAATGGATGCAGTTAACATCTACAAGCATCGGGTGGCGCTATGGCACTTAAAAAATAAAATGGTGCTGGATTCAAATGAGATGTACTATCATTGTGTCTGTGGAAATGACCCAAAACATGTGTTTATCAGGTGTGTGTGTGTGTGTGTGTGTGTTTTCTTCGTGTTCACTGAGCTGTTGAGTTCTTTCCTGAAGTGACTTCCCACCCCTCAGGTATGTTCAGGATTGTGCTCGATCAAAGTGTGTGTGTGTGTGTGTGTGTGTGTGTTTATGTATCATTGTGAGGACTACATGTCCCGACATAACATTTTGTACCTTGTGGAAACCAAGAAAATATCCCCACAAGATATGGGGATATGATCCTTAAAAGAAAACAAAAACTTGAAAATGACTTTTATTTTACAAATATCATAAGAACAGAGAGATTTCCTATAGGTTACTAAGGTTAATGTTAAGATTATGTGTACGTGAAGAATTAATTAGCTGCTATAATATTATGTCAAAGGAAAGCCCTCACAATGTGTGAAAGACAAACCGTGTATGTGTATGTGCATGTGTGTGTTTGTTTTAAAAGACTTAATGTGGCCGTGCTGACAGACGTTCCTAAGTTCTCTCAAGACACTCGTCTCCTGTGTTCATGGTCCTCTTGTCATCGGTTGT
>JAJAGP010004961.1:5213-40257 GCA_025084515.1 Ancistrus triradiatus | reverse complement strand
ATGTGACACAGACCATGTGTATTACTGTCAGTCAGCCTCCCAAATAGCTACATGACCTCAGTAACAAACGCGAAAGCATGTAGCTAGCTACAAGAAAAGTGTTTTACTTACCCTTGTAAACATAGATCTTGCTCTGCCATGTTAGAGATTTACAGTCCAGGGAATAGACTAAACAGCAATGCTGCATGTGATGTTCGCCTCAAATCTGGCCTAAATAAGTTACTCCTGCCCTCTGAATAACAGCAGTCTTCTATCACGGGGGAGCTAAAATGCTGTTGTTTTATTGCCTAGAGATGTAGCTGCCTTCCCGTTGTGTTAGGATGTGTTATTGTGAGAAGTAAATTCACTTGTGCTCTAGTGCTAAGCTGCTAGTTTATAGTTACATTGATCTGTTGTTCAGGTTGGGCCAATTTATGCTGATATGCTTGATCACCTTATACAAAGTGATGACTTGATAGTGGACTCAGATCTTCGGACCTTAATAAATGTGTACATTCCATTATCATGTTAGCTACAGTTTGACAATATGAACATATTATTGTTAAAAATAGTAAGTAACATCAGTCACACACTCTAGGATCAGCGGGATAGCGTTATTATGCTATTCGGCCCAGTTGCTAGTACAGTATTAGCTTCTGTAGTACTAGTGCAGTACTAGGAATTTGGTAGCAGAAAATTAGCATCCTTTAACAAGCTTGTTCCACACTGGCCAAACACACATCAACACTTGAGTGGTGCAAACTCTGCTAGTGTGCTAAATGCTAAATGAATTAGCATGAAGGATGTTTGCAACTTGCAGGTGTCCCTGGGTTAATAAAGGTGGAACTGCAGCGAGTTTGATTAACCAAAACCAAACCTGACCATGTCATTAGCTTGCAGTAATTTCCAGCTGAGCTGGTTTTAATTGTACAATATAATTATGAATCGACGTTGGCTAGCTAGGTTTTTTTTCTCATATGGCAACGTAATGCTATTTCTTTGGAAAAAGCAGTCTGATATAACCTAGCTAACCAGGTTTGTTAGCTAATGCTTGGTTAACCATATAATATCCATTTAAATATCAGCCACGCTTGGAACACTTAACAATAACCTACAGTTGGCCAAAGTTGTTAACGCAAAGATTATTTTATAGTCAAGTGTTGAAAAAGCTCATGTCATTGAGTCAGTAATGGATTGAAAGTGAACTCGGTGAACTCGCGGCGCTAGCATAGCTGCTAATGCTCACTGCAGCCTTGTTCTGGAGCTTTAAGCTCCTGTTTCCCTTTTGGTTGGCAGTCTATACAACCCTTTTTAATACCCATGGAGACTTATTTGCACTAAGAATACAATGATGAAAATAGCGGAGATCTTCACTGAGCAAGGACTATTGTGAATCTGAATCGCTGTGGACTGAATCATGAATTGAGAATCGAGTTTCAGCTGAAACATTTACATTTACAGCATTTAGCAGACACTCTTATCCAGAGCGACTTACAATTGGTACAGTCTTACAATCCAAGCAATTGTGGGTTAAGGGCCTTGCTCAAGGACCCAACAGTGGCAGCTTGGCAGAGGTGGGATTTGAACCCTGGACCTTCTGGGCCAGAGTCCAGTACCTAAACCGCTAGGCTACCACAGTACCACGAGCTGCGCGGCTCAAATCTGAACAAACAATGAGAACCGAGACACATTTTTCTAGTCAAAATGCGTCAAGAACCGAACTTGACTAGGTCCGAGGTGGTCGAGAACCGAGGTACCACTGTACTGCAGTGTGGTGCAGCAATTAAATGACATGTTTTTTTGAGTAGTTGAATAAAGTAAGAAAGAAAGAAATCCTTCATTGATCTCCAGAGGAAAGTGGTTTAACTTGGCCTTCACCCTTTTTAACCCGGGGATGTCTGTTACTCAGCAGATGTTTGGTTGGCTGGTGTGGATAGTCGTGGAGACGTTAGTCTGCGTAGCGCAGTGTGAGGTTGTGCGTTTGGCGGACCCGTGTCGGGCTGTGGCAGTATCACGCCTGTGTGATCCTCAGATGCGGCCTCCTGCGGCTCTGCATGATGGCGGGCTGCCCTCGGGACCCAGGGGCCGACTTCTCACGGCCCTTCCCTTTCTCTTCCAGCGAGAAGACGGAGACCAACAGCGATGGCTCGGCCACAGGAAGTGAGTAAACAGCTACTCTCTCACAGCACTTTGTACAGGAACCGTCCATCAGATTCAAACTAACACACGTTTCCTTGAACCCCAAATGTAACAGGGTGTTGTAGCGGGTTGTTGTAATGTTAAACGGCACTCCCCTGTATTGGTATGGATGTCCTCTTACAGTTGCATTAGATCGGGATTTCTGAATCGCCTAATGCTTTCATGTTGACACCTTACAATTTACCCTCTCTATACATTACTGTACTTTCATTGCTTTAACTCTTCTCTTTAGGTGCCTTTATGTGGCACGCTGTGGTGACAGAACAAAAGTGTATTTCTATATTACTCAACTGGTTTATGTTACACACAGGGCTAACCATATACCCAATTGTGCAGAACAACTGCTTCGATGGCTAGTATTTTATGGTCACTTAAACATCAGTTAGAGGCGAGTTTTATTTGTTTATTACCCGATAAGTGGGCCTGATGTTGCTGATTGTACTTGCTCCTCTGTGAATGATGTATGTCTGCTGGCAGCTGCTTGTTTCTGCAGTTCAGGTTGGCCATCTCCCTTCCTTGCTTTCTGGTCTTGCTTCTCCACACTAATGACCACAACATATATTTAGCTAGAACTACCTTGCGAAACGAACTGGTGATCCCAAATTCGGCATAAGACACATGCAGTGAGTTTCAGAAAGGAAAATCCTAAACTAAACATGTCTGGGCTAACTGTGTACATTTGGTGTATATGGAAATGTATGTCTTAAGTAAGCTTTTTAGTAGCTTTTTGGTCCCTCCTTTCCTCCTGAGCTCCCTGGGCTCACATTCTCCTTTTTCCATCAATTTCTCCAGCATGCTTTCTTTCTTCATCTCAGAGAGTGCCTTTTGAGAGGCCGGTTTAAGTGCACTTTGAGGGATCGGATTTGAAGTTCCAGCAGTAAGATCACTTACCTCTGTGTAGTAGCTCATTCAGAGGGCTGCTCCAGGTTGTCAGCCTCCCTGAACACGCAAACTCTCCAGAGTTTGGATTAAGTTACATATATGGCAGATGCATTTATCTGGAAGACGCAGAATTTCACAGCCTGCCGGTCACGAGGACGGGGGCTGTTCTCCCTTTTTTCTTTCTCCTACTGTATATATTTGTGTTTTCCCCCAACATGGATGTCCTGACTGCCTGTACTGTATGTTTCAGCTGGCCGGCTGAAGAGGAAAGGTAGCTCCATCTCTAACATCCCCTTCCAGTTAAACCTGCACACACTCGCGCTTTTGTGTGTGTTTGTGCCAGACCAATATCTCCCTCTCTCTCTCCTCCACAGTCTTAATGTGTATATCTCTCCCTAAATGTTGACTCTGTAGTTAATAGCTCTGTGTTCTTAGGTACAGCTACATTGAATCTATGGTTGTCCCTTTCCAGTAATAAGGGGGTAAAGGCAGGCAGACTGTAACAACCTACATATTAAATGCACCTATATGGGTGGTGAACCTAATAAATGGGCCATTGAGTGTAGCTACATTGTGGGTGTACCTAATAAAGTGTGTGTTTGTTTGTGTGTGAGTGTGTGCGTGCGCTGTGATATGATATGACGATGTCTTCACCTTCCCTGATTGTGTACCTTTAGTCGATTCAAAAAATATTGAGCACCCTTTCCTTTTTGCACACTTTATTCTATTGTACGTTTTAATGGATAACGTTGCGATTTTACATCGTTAAATCTACACTCAGTAAATTCAAATGACAAAGCAAACGCTTGTTTTAGAAATCATTTTCCTAAGCATTCAGACCCTTTACTGTGGCATGCCAAATTGAGGTCAGGTGTGGTCCCTCTAACAGTGCCTGCAGAGATGGAAGTACCCGCCAGGAGGACGACCATCTCAGCAGCACTCCATCAATCAGGTCTGTATGGTAGAGCAGCAATGGAAGCCACTTGGCATCTGTTAAACAGCTTAAAGGACTCTGAGAGCACATAAAAATATACTCAGTGACAAACAAAATAAAGCACCCAGATAGAAATGTCGGATTGCTGCAAAACTCGGCATGCAGGTATGTCTCAAGCGGATATATACTGTAAGTGATTACAGGTGTGGTCTGATTAGACACTGGGCCTTGCCACAAGAGGGCAGAAAAGTGCTTCCCCACTGCCCTATCAAAGGCTCTCCGAGGCTACTTTTGGGTAGTGTATTGGAGAGAGATTGTTGACTGCTAGATATGCCGCTAATGAAACACTCAAGACATTTTGCCCAGTAGACAGACTTTGGGAGGGGGAGCAGTGGTTCCATGAGGGCACACACACATGGCAAACAGACGCCAGACAGCCCAGACTGACCACCAGTAGAGAGGATTGTTTGACAGCTCCAACAGTTTTGTTGTCCACCATCCAGACACAGGTGGTTCCCGACACACTACTGTCTCTGCCTGGACCATTTCCAGGCGTTTAGCAGAAGGATATTTGTTGTCACAGTGCCCGTTACGTGTCCTGCCATTGACCAGCAGTGGTGTCATTAAAGAGAAACCTGAACTGCTGTAGAATGGAGTTCTATTAAAGTACTGAATTAAAGGTCTGAATGCTTATGCTAATTAAGCATCAAGTTGTGTAAGTAAAATAATATAAAATTTATGGATTACTGAATGTAGATTAATGGACTGAAATGGCAATTATATACAGTACTGTACAAAAGTCTTAGGTCACCATTAGTTTTGTTGTTTTAGCAATTCAGTTACCACTTATAACACCAAAAATTACAAACTTGGGTTCATCACTCCATAACATTGTTTTCCACCGATCTTCATTCCAATCTTTGAGAGCTTTAGCATATCTTAGCCTTCCAAAAAAAGTGGTTTCTTTCCAAAAAGACCATTCCTGACAAAGCTCCTTCAGACTGTAGAAGGGTCAACTTGGCATCCCGATGAAGCTGCCAGATGCTGCTTTTGCTCAAGTGAAAGGGGAGAACACACTAAATTTACATTTACAGTAATTAGCAGACACCCTTATCCAGAGCGACTTACAACTGATTAAACCTTACGATCCAAGCAATTGTGGGTTAAGGGTTTTGCTCAAGGACCCAACAGCTGGCAGAGGTGGGATTTGAACCCTTGACTTTCTGGCAGCTAAGCCACCACAGTCACCACCTAAATACTTGCCTCTGTAGCCTATAGAAATTCCCTGTATTTTCTTGTTGTATTCTAATAAAGAGGCTGAGGTATGCTCATTACACCTTTGCTAAAACTACAAATTTGATGGTGGCCTAAGACCTTTGTGTATCTACAACACAATGAGTCTACAGCACAGCAAAAGTGTTTCTGATTATTTTAAATCCAATCTACACTAACAGCATGCTTACTCCAACTGAATGGACTCTGGAGGAGACGGTGTGCTGTGCCCATGTATAAGTGTGTGTATATGTCTATATGGGCGTGTGATGGGAGGTGTGAAACCCGGGTCAGGTGGTGGTAGCAGGTGTCCACTGAAGTGGCATGTCTGTGTGGCGTGTGTAAGGTGTAAATGTGTGTACAACTGCATTGGGATTTACTTTAGTGCTTGTGATCGTTGACCACGTGACCCCCTGTTACTCAGCAGTGACCCATCCGCCCCGCTGGCCCTGATGCCTCCTCCGGCGACGAGCCCTCATGCCTCCACCGTGTCCAAACTCCAAATGCAGCTCCATCTGCACGAGCTCAAGCAGAACGCCACTGACCTGCGCAAACAGTTGGCCCAGCTCCGCAAGATGCAGGTAACAGACCTCAGGCTGGGCACTCGCTCACAGGCACAATGGCATACAGCTACTCTCTGTTTTATGATAGCCTGACTTATTCCGACTTTATGATGGAAATCCGATAGTAAACATGGTCATCACACAGTCATGTTAGGCTGAGGGAGGGACCAGGGGATCATCCCCTGGGGCTATAACAGTGACCATCTGGCATCGCTACGGTGGACTTGCGTTACAATCATGCATACTCTGCCGCACTCTGTGGATTCCAGGACAGGCTCTGACACCAAACCAACAAGATGTCTGAATGTTTCTGACACATTGGGGTCTTTCTGATCCTCTCTAGCTGTACAAGAAAACAGAGGTGGTTCTGAACTGCTGAGCTTTCCCCAGCAGGACAGCCACACTCCCAGAACAATCTCAGTCACTGACAAATCTTGTCAAACCTTGAATAACGCACACAGATAGAACAAACAGCAGTCATGTTCAACCCTGAGACAGTATATTGAGAGCTCAGCCGAGAAAGTGAGTGTAAACATTTGAGTTATTTATAGGGAAGACCCACTGAGACATAAACCCTCATTGTCAGGGGTGCCCTAGTACAAACACTCATACAATACAATAAAACAACATTAGAACAGAATCAAATCAATTGGAATATGTTAATATAACAATAGCAGCACTATTAGAACAAGACTATATAATATAGTAAAAGTAATTAGAACTACTGTCGTAAAGATGATACCACAGTTAGTTCCAACCCCGCAATCTGATTGGCTGAGAGACATCTTCTGCCGTGACATTATTGATGATAATGGCACTGTGACCGACGTTCTATAAGTATTACTCCGCGGCACACAAATAACCCTAGCAACAACACCCACCAGAAAAAGCAGTCAAGTTATAATGAGTATAAACACTGCCAAAATGAAAGCCATAATTAGTTCATAAAATGTATTGGTTTTGAAAACGATATGAATTTGGAAGATGAAGCTACTAATGACCAACCTGAGCCAAAGGTTTGTCACATTTAGGATTTGGAAGCAAAGTCAGTCCTGTAAAATCAAACATCTCCCGGCTCTAATGGATTCACAATCGGAATGAGAGCAACGAGACTGAAAGAATCAGTTTAGTCCCATCCACCAAAAAATGCTGAATCACTTCATCCCTCACAAAGACGTCGTTTGCTGGAGTTAAACTCGGCTCTTTCATTAAACCCCATCCGCGGCTGATCGGAGCTTCATTCCTCTGACAGGTTTGTTATCTGTAAGTCCAGCTCTAACCCAGAGAAGCTGCTGATGCTCTGACTGATCAGATTAACATTAAGAGCTTCATCATACAAATTTATAATCACTAATCAAACTGGGTCCTAGACTTTGGTTAGAACACCGGGATCTCACTCTGATTCGCTTCAGTCGGTAGAATAGTGGATCTTAGTAACAGCCTGCCTTATAAACCCCACCCATTTTATTTGCTGAATGTAAATAAACTTACCAATTGATATATTCGTTTATTGTCTATATAATAAAGTTATTGGTCATTCTGTTCCTCGACTTTAGTGGCTGAGGGCTTAGACACGGGGTAACAATAGAATAGAACTATTTTACCTCGCGGAAGGCTGATAAACAAATCGTTTTTTCTGTCCTCTTTATCTTAAAATCTAATAATAAATGGCGATATGGAACTGTGGTATAATCGCAATAATACACTCGAGGTCGTGCTTTAACGTGAGATATTGGCATTGGTGTTCTGATCGTAAAGCACTCCCTCTCGTGTATTATTGCTTAAAAATACATGTTCTAACATCAAAACACATAAAAGCAAAGAGTCAGTTAGAACTTTGAAAATACTTAACCTGGACAAGCTCAGTTAGCTGAAGTTTCCTATTTAAAACATTTAATGTACACTCACCGGTCATTTATTTCCGTATCTCCACAATCAAGGTCAATTATCAGTTCTACTTGTTTTACATGTAGAAGCACTTTGTAGTTCTATAATTACGACTGTAGTCCGTCTGTTTCTCTACACTACTTTGTGTAGCCCCCTCTTACTCTGTTGTAAGGTCAGGACACCACAGATCTAGGTACTATTAGGTGTGGGGATCATTATCAGCCCTGCACTGACACTGATGTGGTGGTGTGTTGAGTGTGTGTTTGCCGATATGAGTGGACAACCAAAGCAGTGTGCTGCTGGGGGGGGGCGTTTTAAACCCTGTATTCCCTCACTGTCCACTCTGTATGGACCCATCTACCTTACTTCCCCATCATATACATGTATATTCAGAGAGAGCAGTGACACTGAGGTGTTTAAGCCTCAATGTCTGATGGTCTAACATTCCTCCAAGCCTGGTGTAGGACTGATCAGCAGTCACATACCTGTACTTTTGGATCTTTTTCCTGAGTAAATAAATGAACAAATGTAGTCAGGTTATATTTACCTACCTTAGGACCTGTGTGAAAATCTGAAGATCTTTTATCACGTAAAAAACTGGATGGTTCTTAAGTGATCACAGGTTTTCAAGTTCCACTGTATGTAGTGCATACTTAAATATAAATTGGTCTTTTATACCTGTAGCTGCCATTAAAATCGCTCCCAGATGGAGGTATGTGGCTTTTAGTATTTTTTTTTAATTGCCTCTCATTGCTCTTCAAGTGATGAGGATTTCTTCTAACAGCCAGTCTAATGAAATAGTCTTTTAGAACTTCTATTTGTAGATACAGTAATGTCTCTGATTGACTTATTATGCACTAGAAATCCTACAGCAACTAGCAGAGGATGCAAGGCAAATCAAGGTAAAAGTCTGCCTGTGTGCATTTGCATTCAGACTGGACTACATCGAGTTGAAAGACAGAACCATGACTCAGACCACATCAGAGAGCCCTAATTCCCCTTCAACCCTCCTGTTGCCTGATGATACCATGCCAATAATGCCTATCTACTGGAAAACACAAAATCCCACAGTAACTCTGTTCGCTGGACTAAAAACCACCAAGAGACTCAGTCATACTCTGTTTTACTGTATTCATTATTATGTTTAATATATAATATATACTCTTGTATTACATTCTAAAAGTTTTAGCTTCTCGATTGTATTATATTCTTCATAGCATTCCATTTAATATTCTGAAATTTACAAGACCCTAAAGGCACAGCATAAACATTTCAAGAAATCAAAGGGAAAGGCTAATTACCTGACAAATACTTTGCTATTCAGACCATTAAAAGCTTAATATTTTGTTTTGGGTTGGACCCTTTTTTTTCTCCAGGAAAGTATAGTAAGTAAAATGGCCTGAGCAATCCTTTGTTTATTCTCGAAGGACAAACAGGATCTACTTCTACAGACGAAACGTAGTTTGGCTCTTGTTTTTTTGGTCTCCCGTATTACTTATATATAATATAACTCATAAGGGACTTAAAATAGAACCCTGGGGTACTCCCTTAATAATTTCTATACACTGAGACCTAACGTTGTCCACAAAAACACAGAGTTCTTCAAGAGAGGATGCTATAAAACAACTTGCATGCTTTTTCATCCAGACCAATATTAGACAGCTGCTGCAGTCGTAATGAATGATGTTCTATATCAAAATGCTGTGGAAAGATCGATAAAAAGAGCAGCAGAGCAAACCGTACAATACAAAGAAGACCAGTGTTATATTTATTGTTTTTTTTTTATTCTGTTCTCCATTTTCAATTTAGCTTGTGCGTAGTTAATCTATGATTATAATTGCATTATTTAGGTACGTTTATTTCTTAACTATAAAATCCTTCAATATAAGATTCCCTTTTTGAGTCTGGGTCCTCCCAAGGATTATTCCTGCTCACATTTGGGCAGGTTCTCCTTCCCATTCACCGTAGGCTTGCTCAGCTTGGGCTGTGGGCCTAGATATTTCTAAAGCTGCTTTGAGACAATTCTTTGTTGTGAAAGAGTGTATATATGGCTAAATTTGACTTATGTACGTAACTCTCTCTGTATTTTTGTCAGGAAGGGTAGATGAAGACCACTTGGCTGACTCTAATTTAGTGAGGCAAAGGCCAAAGGAAACTAATGGGGAAATGTAACAACTTCAGTAAACACCAGGGTGAGAGCAGTGGAAAATGTTCCTGGAGCAGAGAGTGAAGCCAAAAAAAACAACAAATCCTGATTTAGCCAATTACCTGCGTGTGTTTGTAAATCGGAAGAACAAGCCGTGCTTTTTGACCTCACTGCCCAGGAGTTGGAACGGTTCGGAAAAATACATGAGATTCATGAATTATTCAGTGGCAACAAAAACCGTGAAGACCATTGGGTAAACGGACACACAGCAACACACTATATACCCAATGCAGGCACACACACACACACACACACGTTAGCATGGATGGCAAACAAGTGACAAGATGCAAAAATGGAAACATTACCTAGGGGCATACAAGCAGCATCTGCAGAGAGCTTACAACATCAGAATTTTACACACACACACACACACACACACACACACACACAGACACACACACACACAAGCTGGTAAAACATAAACGGGGCAGTTCATTCAAAAAAGTAGGACATTTCTGTTCTCAGCACTGCAGTGACACTGATGTGGGGCTTGTGTTAGTGTGGGTAGTGCTGGTGTGAGTGGATCAGACACAGCAGTGCTGCCGGAGTTTTGAAACACTATGTTCACTCACTCTGCTCTCTATTAGACACATCTATCATATCTCTTCACCTTGTAGATATAAAGTCAGAGACGGTAACTCATCTGGTGTTGCACAGTTTGTGTTAGTCATCCTTTAATCCTTCACCATAATGCAGGTGGCTGAACATTTTTGGTAGGTGGAATATTTTCAGCCCAGGAGTGACACTGAGGTGGTTTAAAAACTCCAGCAGCACTGCTGTGTCTGATCCACTCATACCAGCACCACACATACCTGATCTGTGCTGGTCCTGTGAGGGTCCTGACCATTAGAGAACAGAGTAAAGAGCACGAACAAAGTATGTCAAGAAACAGATGGACTACAATCTGTAATTATAGAACTACAAAGTGCTTCTATGGTAAGTGGAACTGATAAAATGGGCAATGAGCGTAGAAACAAGGCGTTGTACCTAATACGTTATCAGTTATTGTAGATGAATCAGTACAACACTGGAACACTGGCTGTGTTTGCAGCTCCAGAATCAGGAGTCGGTGCGCTCTCTGGTCAAGCGGACAGAAGCTGAGCTGAGCGTACGCGTGTGCGACGCCCTGAGGAAACAGGAGGACCCTCTCCAGAGACAGCGCCTCCTAGTGGAGGAGGAGAGACTGAAATACCTCAACGAGGAGGAGCTCATTATTCAGCAGCTGCAGTGAGTGGGAACCGAGTTACTGTAATTGTTTTTTTTGTATTTCACATAATTGCTTTCTGTCCTTGATGTCATTAACTGCCTGTGGTAAAATAATTGAACACAGTTGCGACTTTCGCTTACTTACACACGACTGCTAGGTTCAGAGCTCGGAATGTGGCTCGCATATGGATTTATAATAATCCCCCACTGCTGCGGATTGTTTGTGATCCGAAAATTGTGAAATGACACTTTTAATTTGTTTATTCCCTCACAATAGGGTCTCTTAATAGGCGCCTCTGACCTGCTGCTGAACGATCGGGTTTTGCGCTAATCGACGCCGCTTATTCAGTGGAGCTAACATCCATTTGATGTGATTGAATTATTTATGCAGGGTTTGTGTTCCAGGCCATATGTTGAGGAGCAGGTTTGCTTCTTTTCGTTAAATTGGATTTTCATCAGCACCCTGACTGGGCTTCATTGTTGTTAGGATCTACAGCAGTTCTGGCTCACGTACACTGGTACGAACACACGTGGATTGATAGATGCTCTTCAGTTTCAGGATTCTGATAAATTGATCAGGGTTCAAATCCTCAAAATCCTATAATGTTATCTGGTGGAGAGAGAGAGTGTTCAAAATGATGCTCACTCTGCCATTTCATGATGAGCTTTAACTTAACTATGCTTTTGGGAAACCTCACCCAGATCAAGACCTTATTGGCTAATGCTCTGTAGTCCTGCTGCAGTTTTATTACTTGCTGTATTAATTAGATGTTTCCTTCAAAGCTCTTCTACCTTGGGTCCTGTAAAATTTATGATGTAAGGCATATGGCTATAAAACTGGATAAATATGATCGATTTAAGACTAATTATTTATGATCTTCTCATTTACTCTGGAGTTACACCATCCGTATTATTTAGTGGGATACACCCTTACACATTATCTATGAAAGCACTTTTTACACTTCACCAGTGGGGATGACGCGGTGCAATGTAAATATTTTGTAATCACATTACAGTTACTAACATAAATCACTTCTCTTGTGTGATGTGACGAGTGATTTTGGCTCGTTATAGTGAGTCGACTTTTTTGGCTCCCCAAACGGCTCTTAATTTTATTCAGCCGAGTTTAGCATTGTAAGTCACATAATTTTTGCATTATGTTTGTTAAAAAAGATTAAATGTCAAACATCGCATAATTACACGTGTATTAAATGTTTTACTTATACTGAACGTTGTAGTGTTTTGCTACAAAAAAACACACAGTGTGTACCAGATGGTAGCTATATAAAAAGAATCAATATTGAGTCTTACTTTTTTTTCATTTGGTGGAGAACCTCCCTGGACCCCTGTACTTGTGTCTGGGCCTCAATCTCCTCAAAGCCTAGAAAAGCCATGGTTTTACTATACTAAACTGCACTCTGTTACACCACCCTGTACCCAGAATCATTACCCAGTAGCAATCACCCGTACCTATTGTCCCAGACAAAACAGGATTTCTTGTGACGGTCTGAATAATGTCGGTATTCTCACGCAATCAAGTTGTCTGTTATGGTGTGTTAGGTCAGTGCTCGTCCAGGTTTTCTTACTATAGCGAAATTATAGGGAGTCGAATCCCAATGCAAGATTCCCAAAATCAAGTATAGTGAAATACTTTATAGCCTACATGATAATGTTGCTACTGCTCTACGTTTGTCCTAGTAAAAAAACTAGAAAGAAATATTGTCTATTCATTTTTTAATTTTCAGATGTGTTTGTAGATTTGATTCATATATTGTCTGGGTTGAATGTAACTCAAAAGTAATGCGATGCAGTTTCCAGGAAGTAATGAGAAACGTAATTCTATTACAATTTTAGTTAAAGTAATGAAGTATCAGTAATGGATTACTTTTTTGAGTAGCTACCCCAAAACACACTCATATTAAATCAAACAACAACCACACTGGCAAGAACAGTCCACTGCTGTGGAAAGAGAAAAGAGTCAGAGGAGAGCTATGCAGAATTGATGTGGCTCTCCCACAGTCTCAAACAGTCCAGTCAGCTGGAAGAAAAGCATTCAGTCAGATATGAACTTGCAGGTAATCACTACTTGGTTCACAGGAAAATTGTCACTGGTAAGATAGTTTTGACTGAACTTGAGGGATTCTTTAGAAGTTCTGTAAACTCTAGTCTACAGTTAAATTCGTAATAGAAAAAATCTACTTAGCTAGGTCTCACCATTTGCACTAAAGATCTTGATGGTAACACTTTTATGTACGTACCAGTAAATGATCATTTTTGTGTGTGTGTTTGAAGTGATCTGGGAAAGTCTGTGGAGGAAATTAGAAGGAGAGCGCAGGAATCACAAGACACATTAGTACAGGAGCTGGAGGAGGAAACAAATCACGGTGCTCAGGAGGGCTGGGAGAGGGGGACCTTACCGGAGCTAGAGGGAGAAAGCGTTAACACACACTAATGCAGTTTTATCACATCAGGAGGAAAACATACTCTCCAGATAGG
The DNA here is from genome assembly GCA_025084515.1 of Ancistrus triradiatus. Classification (NCBI taxonomy): domain Eukaryota; kingdom Metazoa; phylum Chordata; class Actinopteri; order Siluriformes; family Loricariidae; genus Ancistrus; species Ancistrus triradiatus. The sequence continues at coordinate 26,633 of JAJAGP010004961.1, read as the reverse complement.
TAACGAGATGAGTATGATCAAAGCATATTGACATTACTCAGGGTGTAAATTATAATACAGTGTATTCCTAATTCCAAAGTAAATTCATTCAAATTCATTCTGTCCCTTTGTCTATGTGCTGGCAGATCAGTTTCCCTGGGCTGCAGAGTAAGATGCGTTGTGGTTTGGGGTGGAGGTGGAGGCTGTAAGTTCCTGAAGGAGGGACCCCACAGACTGGATGCTCTTCTCCCAACGCTGCAAAACCAGCACTGACACTCTTCACATTGCTCAAGAGGTACACACACAAACTGTTACTGCCAAAACCTGGTTTAATTTGCAACTATGCTTAATTACGCAAGTATTTATTTGAAAACAGAAAGAACAAACTGATAAGAATATGTAATGATTGAAAGACAAAAAAAACATGAACTTCCAGCAATATGCCCACATTTTAGATTCACATTCCCGCCTGTACAGTAAGTGAGGTCTTGTACTGAACTTCGTGGCTGGTGAAATGAATCCTCCTCTCGTGCGATTAAGACTTCTGGATCCGTATGGCAGGCAGGTGAATGAGGGTATTGACGAGGAAACATGGAGGACTACTCAACCCTTAACCCAAACACTTGGCTGCAGAGGACTATAGGAAAAACCGACTTCATATTCCCACCAGCCCACCACTTCAACCTTAACGAGAGCAGACTGGCCAATTGGAGCCTCACGGGCCATGGCACGCCCCGCCACAGCAACTCGTCATCAGGACATTCATGGGATGGGGTCGCTGAAGGGGCGAGGCATGGAGGAAATGGGGGGCCGGTGGGGCTGATTAACGGAGGTCTTCGTGAGTCAGACTGGTAAGGGCAATTTTGCTGACGGAAATACTGACGAGCAAAAATCTCTCTAGAGCAGTGATGTTTAGGGCAACACAGACTTTCACCTCTCTCACAAATGTTATATGGGTTTGGGTCTAGAGACTGGCTAGACCACTCCAGGACCTTGAAATGCTTTTTCCGGAGCCACTTCTTTGTTGCCGAGGGGTGTGTTGGGATCATTGTCATCTGGAAGACCCAGCCACGTTCCATTTTCAATGTTCTCACTGAGGGATGGCGGTGTGGGCTTAAAATCGTGGCCCAGTTCATTCTTCCCTTAACACGGGGGGAATCAGTCGGTCCTGTCCCCATTCAGAAACACAGCTCCAAAGCATGATGTTTCCACGCCCATGCTTCACCGTGGTGTTTTTGGGATTGCAACTCAGGCATTCTCGTCCTCCAGTTGAGTTTTACCAAAAAAGTTCTATTTGGTTTCATCGACCACATTATATTCTTCCCATCCTCTTTCTGGATCATCCCATATGCTTCTGGCACACTTCAGACGGGCCTGGACATGGACTGGCTTAAGCGGGGGCACGCCTGGCGTGCAGGATCTGAGTCCCTCTCGGACGTAGTGTGTACTGATGGGTGCCTTTGTTACTTTGGTCCCAGCTCTCTGCAGTCATTATCATGTCCTCCGTGTAGTTCTGGGATTTTTGCTCAGCGTTACATGATCATTTTGACCCACGGGATGAGAGCTGGCATGGAGCCCCAGATGAGGGAGATTAGCATTGGTCTTGTATGTCTTCCATTTTCTTTACAATTGGCTCCCAACAGTGATTGATTCACACAACCTGCTTGCCTATTGTAGCTTCACTCTTCCCAGATTGGTGCAGTTCTACAGTTTATTCATGGGTCCTTAGACAGCTCTTTGGTTTGGCCATGGTGAGTTTGGGTCTGACTGTTTGCGGATTGGACAGGTGTCTTTTCTACAGAGAACGAGGTCAAAAAACAGGTGCCATTAATACAGGTAACGAGTGGAGGACAGAAGAGCTTCTTAAAGAAGAAGTTACAGGTCGTGACAGCCAGAAATCTCGCTTCTTTGTGGGTGACCAAATAATTATTTTCCACATGATTCAATAAATTCTTTAAAAACCTACAGGTGATTCCTGGATTTTTTTTCTCTTTTTGTCTCTCATAGTTGAAGTTACTATGATGAAAATTTTGAAGACCGTTTCCTCTCTATCAGTCGGCCGAGAACTTGCACAATAAGGGCGGGACTAAATACTTTTTTGCCCCACTGTATTATTATAACATATTTATATGGTTTATTGAATTGTCCGTGCTTGTAGTCGGATATGAGAGACAACCAGACATTTCATATTGTGCTGGTTCAATGGTGTAATTCTGATTCAGAATGCTTGCTGCAGTCATGATTCTTTGCATATGTGAGCACGGTTCAAACGGACTCAGACTTCTCTAAATGGACCCACAAATGGACGAGGTGATCTGAGTATGATCTTTTGTGGCCTGCTTGATTTGTGCATTGTGAAAGTAAACTGGCCCCAGTCAGTGTATGTTTGTGTCACAGCAAGAACCTTGAGGCTTGCCATATAGGACTGTTCTGCATTTCAATTCAAGTGTCCAGGTTCCACTGTAGCCCAATGGCAACTAAATCATAATGAGTTCCTAAATCATTCATCACTACTCTGTATCCCAATTGCGCCCTCTTGTGGCACGTCCCAGTGTCTAATCAGGGACCACACCTATATCATTTACACGTCTGACAGCAATGTAATAGCGACAAACACCATTAATTTATTTCTTATAACGGTGTATTTTGTGTTGTGTCTATATTTATCTTTTCTGCATTGACTGTACACTCATCTCTGAAAGGGCTACATCCTTTCATTGCTTTTAGGAAATCATTTTCTGCAAAAATACCACAGATAGCACAGTCGTCTAAGACTGTTATAGGCAGCACATTAGGGCCAAGCGTCCTTGAGAATAATACAGCCACGTCTTTGTATTTACTCTGATTTTAACCATTGAAACATCTATTCCCTTCGATTTTCATAATAAATAGACAATAAAATTCAGAGTGGAGGAACTGTAAGCGGCACAGTTTTGTGCTTGGAAATATCAAGGTTGGAAATGAAGTTCCTGCTTATGTCGGGAAGATGGGTGTAGTTGCATTTGTTCATACAGATAAAGATGTAAGAGAAGATAAAATGTTAAACGTGCACCTTTACCGACTGAGTTGGGTGGTTTTTTGAGATAGCAATAATGGGCTATGCACAGGCTGGATATTGCAGTTATTATACTTTATTTTTCCATATGCCTGAATAAGTTCTTGAACCTCTGTACTTATTTAGAAAGGATGCTATCCTCTCTCTCTCTCTCTCTCTCTCTCCACACACACAACTCTTACACATTCTTCATGCAGCGAAAGGGACTGGAGGAAAACGAGCCAGTCACAACCCGTACAGCGCTCAGGAACATTAAAACCGGCTGCTGGAGGAGACCAGGACGAGCTATGAAGGCCATACAGGACCTGACTTTGCGGCCAAGCAGATCAAACCAGCGCAGAACCAATTTCAGAACCAGAAGAGTCGCCCTCTAGTGCCACGCTCGCCTGAACACAAAATCCAACAAAGCAGAATGTCAGCACAAGGTATCAGGCAAGGACCCGGGCATGAGGCGGGGGTCGGACGAACTCACGTCCCAGGTATCGTACGGAGAAGCCGTCCAAATCCCCCCCGCCTCCACCTCCCAGGCGGAGCTTCCCCACCTCACCAGGCCTTACCACCCGCAGCGGAGAGCTCATCACATCCAACAAGAGCATGAAGGTAAGCAGGGATGGAATTCCCATGTTCCTTCCAGGGACAAACAGAAGTTGTCCCCCCATATAATCAATGTAAACATAACTGTATTATTTAAAAAATATAACATATTTAAGTAAAAGCGATTTTTATGTAATGTAGTAATATGCACTGAAAAAAATGTAGATATAATTATGTTTTATGAGGAATAATTATAGACAAAAAAAAGTCATTTTGAAGTTTTGAAGGATTGCAGGCCCCATCTCCACTTTCTGGGAAAAACAGAGAATTGTCTCTCCAATATAATAAATGTATTATTACTGTATTATAACATAACATAGCTGTATTATTTTAAATATATAATATATTTATATTTTTTAAAAAGTGTGTGTGTGTGTCCACTGAATACCATCACACAACCCTACACCCTTTATTTATTTTATACTTTTGCAATGATTTAGTTATAAAGTGTTGTAGATATTTAAGTTGCCCTGTTTAACTTTAACTGTAGTTAAAGTTAAAAATATATTCTTGCAAATCCATTATGGCAGACTCTAAGATTAGACCAGTAACACATATTTAATGACTACATACTTAGACTACAGTGCAAAACTCATACTGACTCGTCATGATGCTTCTCAGTTACGATTCTGTTATATGGGATCAAGCCAAACTCGCTGTGAATAACTACACCAAATGTAGTGTGCCCTCTCCAGACCATTCTTAGTACTACTTGTTGAGCATAAAACCTGTAGCCTGTACTTGTATACATTTAATACATTTAGTGCTTTTGTTGCACCTTTGGCATTCCCCCTCAGGAACTGAGTTTAGAAATTTCAATTTATTGTCCTCCCAAAAATTGAAATGAAATTTACTCTGTTAAAGGTCTATTAGGAAAAAATGCTTGTATATCCGCCATCGTGCTAAATGAGGTAGGATTACTTATTCCAATCTGTGTGCTTGTAGAAATCAGAATCGGAGGAAACGGAGATTCAGAAGCCCCACGTCAAGTTGAGGAGGAGTATCTCTGAGGCCCCCCGACCTGCCTCCACCCCTCCGACAGTGGCAGATGGAGAGAGAGAGGACAGAGATGTCGAGCATATCGCTGCAGAACTGGAGGTAGAATCATAATAAACCCACCCACCTCAACACAGCTAATACATTTACAAACATTGCATTTCCACCACTGTACTGGCCATATTACATGTAATTACATTGTAACAACTAGTGAATAAGCATGAAATACTGTGGAATTCCACTTGTTATTCCTGAAGACCTCTATATGTGTCTAGCCGGTTTTAACTAGCTTTATAGGCAACTAGCGTTGGCAATTCCGTATTACAAGCAAGTTATTGAGCCTAGGTTGTTTTGTGCATATTAGTCATGAGTTACTGTGGACTAAGCACTAACCACAGTGTAGAAAAGGTGTTTAGTAAGCAATATACACTCTAATGCAATAGTCTGGCCAACAAATTACATGTTTTATTGATTTTCTAAATGAAGAGAAGTTAATTCGTGCTCATATGATGCTGTGGCAAAAATATGGTTAGTCCACCACCAGATTCGAGCTGGGCATCACACAGATGCTTAACTGGTCTGAAGGAGAGGAGGCTGGATGGAGAAGCATCCCCAGCGTTTCAACCGTGACCTCTTCTGAGCCCTGAGTGAACGAGAAATAAAAAAAACGTAACTAATTTAAATATGACCTTCAAATTTGAACAATCCAGTATCAAGTTGTGGGACTGTGGTAGCCTAGTGGTTAAGGTACTGGTCTATGGACCAAAATATCTACGGTTCAAATCCCACCTCTGCCAAGCTGCCACTGTTGGGTCCTTGAGCAAGGCCCTTAAACGTAACCTACAACTGCTTGGATTGTAAGATTGTACCAATTGTAAGTCGCTCTGGATGAGGGCGTCTGCTAAATGCTGTAAATGTAAGTCATTTACACTTTGATACCTTACAAAAAATGGTGAGAAGGAGTCAGGAAAGGTGTCTAAACTTTTCTTTCCCATTGTGTTTATAATGCATTATAATCTGCAGCAATATAGCACTGTGCAAAAATCTTAGGCCACCATTAGATTAGATATACCACTGTTATAACAAGGGTATAATGACCATGTATAATTATTTCCGAGTCTGTTTATTAGAATATAACCAGAAAATACAGGACATTTGTATCCAGTATTAAAAAACTAAAACAAATATGGAAAACAGCTTCTGTGATCTACAATGTATTTAGTGTGACCTCCCTCGGGATGCCAAGTTGACCCTTCTACAGTCTGAAGAAGCTTGATCAGGAACTGCTTTCTGGAAAGGCAGCAGCCGAGAAACCACTTTTTCAGACAGGGAACAGGGTGAAAAGGCTACGATAGGCTCACAAAGACTGGAATGAAGATCCGTGGAAAAGAGAATTATGGCATGACGAGTCCACATTTGCATTCCAATCGTAGACAATGGTGTATATGATAATTCTACAATTTCTAAACCAGCTAATGATGATCATACAGTAGATGCCTGAGTATGCTCTGTGTAAGGGTAGTGAGTTGTTATAGGTTGACAAGTCTGACCTGTTTGTGCTCTGTCCATGTCACGCTCAGGACAGGGAATGAGGGCAGAGACAGATGTAAGTGCAAGTGCGGGTAATTTATCACACGATATGGTAGAAAAGACATGGAGAATATGAAGTGTGAGCAGACCAGGCTAACAGGTTACCTTAGTTCTGAGCAAATCACTATGTGCCAGTTATTGTGTATCTCAATGAATGAATGAATGAATGTACACCCCTGGACAACAACAACATACAACAACATAATTTGCCAGGAAATGAGCATGAATTAAATAAAGTTGCTCAGAATGGTTGTTCATTCTTGTTATTGCCATTAAAAGCGTAATATTTAGCAACGTTGCGTGTTTCTGCTTGAACGCAATAGTTGTTTTACTTGATGTGGTGTGGGTGGCTCTGGTACTTGTTTAAACTGTTAAATTGATCACTGAAGCAGATCTGCATCCCAGTTTCTCAGCAAACAGTAGCAGATGCACCCGTTTGTCCACTGGCTGAGCGTTCCAAACATTTTCACCCATTAACACACACACACACACACACACACACACACAAAAATAAGCACAGTGTTTGAACACATCTTAGTCTCCCTCTCAAACTTGTGGCTATACCAAACTTAAGACACAGTCACATCTAGTGTTGCACGGTATACCGATGCTAGACCAGTATTGTGATATCTTGCCATTACAAATGGTAGGATACCTCATTTCATTGTACTTTAAGAAAAGTTTTAAAAAAGAGCTGGATTTATTTCTGTTAGTTGCGTTGACGTGCCACAGGGGAGCAGTATGTGTGTGCAGCGCTTTGCTTCCTCTCCCTGGGGGTAAACACAGTGAATCAGAAGAGAAAACTGAGAGTTAATGGCTTGTAGAGAAAGTACACACAAGAAGTGAAGTGTGGAATCATTTTAAGCCCATGACCACAACAAAACCAGTTTGCCAAAGATGTTTTAAACCTATGCAGACCAAGAGAGACAACACTTCCAACTTATTGTACTAAGAGCTGACAGAGCGGCAGGTCAGCGAATTTGATCGATAACATAATTACATCACGCTCATGTCATTTCAGATTCGACGAATTCTTAAATGCCAAGGTCTTGTTTCTTTGGGAGACACAAAATGCATTGCATTCACCAAGATGTATTTGGGAACTGACTCACTGCTGGTGCTTTCTTAGGATCCTTGTTTCATCTCTCTGCCTTTCTTCCTTTTCCCTCCTGATCACCACTAAGCCATGAAAGCAGCCAATCACAGGTTCACCCCTTCCTCCTACCCTCTCCTCTCCTCCCTTCAAGTCAAGGAAAAATACTTAAGTACAGTAACAAAGTACCTGTACTTCGTCACTTACCATCTCTGCTTCTGCTCTGCATGGCTTGTTAGCATCAGCAGGCAGGTCAGATTGGCCTCTTCTGGTTGAAGAACTGTAAGGGCAGAGCAGCAGATGCTACACTCTTGGCTGGTTTCCGCTGCGGGAAACCCCTGCAGAGATCTTTGCCAGGATGCAGTGACATCACGCTGACCATTTAACAAAAATCAATGAGTGTTAACACCTCAGGTCACTCTTTCGAGCACTGACTGGCTTTAGAGGAAGTTTTTCTTGTTTCTCCTGATATAACAACCCAATGCTAATTCTTTAGTGCATTTTAAAAATGAATAATTCAATACAATAAAATGATAAATGCTTTTAGACACTCGTGCGTCTAGAGCCCAAATGAGCAGCCAACAACAACAGGGTTCTACCGTGTTTGCATTTGCCTTTTCTTTTTATATAGATGTGAATTGAATTTTTATTTAGGGGCACATGTACGAGAAGAGATCCTAGCTGCTTACGTGAACTTAGGGGTGGCCAAAGGGGTTAGTGCTCCAGAGCTCCCGAATTCAATCCCGACCTTGGATCCTTCTGTGTAGAGTTTGCATGTCCTCCAGTTGCTTCCCAAATTCCAAAAACATGGGTCAGATTACTTGGTCACTCTATAAATATTGCCTCGGCCCAGTATGAATGTGCCTTATTAGTATCAATGTAACCTTATTTTGAATAGCCATTGGTGCTGATGTGATGATAATTATAGAAATCCGGTACCCCATCCTACATTACCCTGTCCCCATCACGTTCTCTTTCCAGAGCCCTTCGTCCTCCCACCTGCTTGCACCTGTACGACAGGTAACTGCTCTTATAGGCAGCTTTCCCTGAATGAACCTACACTATGCCATGACACACAGATGCCAAAGGATGTTGTTTCCATGCATACACTACTGAGCAAAAAATGGTCCAAACCCAATATTGCAAAAATAGGGTTTTAATGGGCCTAACAGCAAATCACTGGTCAGAAAAGAAAATGTGCTTCTGAGATATGTGCCACCATTGAACAGTGAACTGTTGGGTGTAGTCTCGTTGTACACACTTCTTGAAAACAAGCTCTTGTATAAAATCAGGAGTGACAGATATCTGCAGGTATAGAGCTACGATATGCAGTCTTGAGTCCCAATAAATGAGTGAGAACAGCTGCTCCTAAAAAAAGCTATAAACTATAATGGTGGGCTTGTCTTTGTCAGGCAGCTACAGCTATTCTGAAATTTACAAGACCCTAAAGGCACAGCAATTAAATATTCAAGGAAATAAAAGACAGGCTACCCCATAATAAATTATTTTATTTCATTCTTGCTAATATCCTGACAAAATATTTGATATTAAAGCCATTAAAAGCCTCACATTTAGCAATTTTGGGTTTGGCCTCTTTTACCCCAGGAGTATATTTGCGATTTCTTACAAAGCTCAGTGCAAATACAAGCAATGTTCACTCTACACTATGCAAAAATCTTTCTTTATTTTGAGTTTCCACAATTTGATCCTGGTTTGAAATAGGTGTCATGTTTCAGGCATGTGTGTGTGTTGTTGTGAGTGTTGTTATACTCTGCATGTTTCCATATCAGCAGTTCACGTTGTGTCAGGGAAGTTCTCATCACCGGACCAGCAAACCAAAACAGGATGAACAGGTATTTATTCCAACTGATTTATGCTGAAGTTATGCCACTACAGTGAGAATTTATTAAAGAAAAATCTTGCATTTTTTATCCTCATCTCTGTCTGTTACATGTGTAGTGTATGTACTGCCAATGTTTACGCTATTTACTATATTACTAAAACTTATTTCAAATAGAAACAGAATTATAATTGAAATAGGACGAAGGGTAGTGCTTCTTTGAAATGCAGCAGTGAACTGGTTACCTTTCCAGGATGTACTCTTGCCTCCAGATTCCAGATTAGTCTTCAGATTCTCCTCTGTGACCATGGCAAGGATACATTGTTGGAAAAATTGTTTTGCTGTAACTATTCATTTTTTTCACTTTTTCTTCCCACTTTTTCTGGGTGTTGTCTTGGGATGGAGTCTGGGGCCTATCCTAGAATTAATGAGGTGTGCCCTGAACTGGACACCAGTTTGGGCTTGATGCTGCCAGTGAACTGAGACAATCGATCCTGAGAGGCTCAGCCTCGGGAACCAGAGTGGCTCAGTCGGTAGAGCACTGGCTCCCAGTGCTGAGGTGCTCTGGTTTGATCCCCACCCCTAGAGAAGAAAGATCTCTCAGTTTTGGAGTTGCATTCTTAGTTCACTGTCAAAAGTAATCCCAGCTCTCAGTTTGGCACCCCCTCTGCAAAAGCCCCAGTAGGTTACGGGCACCCCCTCTGTGAAAGCAGAGCTTAGTGTGCCCTGTAAAATTCCTGGTCTCTGTGTGTATCTAGTGGATTACCTCAATATCTCCAGGGGTAGGTTTCTATGTCTCACTGCTTAAAAAGAAGACCTAAAGAAATGCCTTCACTGGTGATTTCATTGGCTCGTTGAGATGTAGTGTAATATCCTGGAATATACAGCACTGTGCAAAAGTCTTAGGCCACCATTAGATTAGATATACAAATTGTTTTAGCATTGGTATAATGACCATATATAAAATGTCTCAGTCTCTTTATTAGAATACAACCAGAAAATACAGAAAGTTTGTATGCAGTATTAAAAACTGTAAAAAAAAATCTGAAAAAACAGATTCTATACACTGCAGTGACCTTCAAGTGTAAGACCTCCCATTAAACTTGAGCAACAGAAGCATCTGGCAGCTTCATCGGTATGTCATTTGACCTTTACACTCCGAAGAAGCTTGAGCAGGAATGGCCTTTTTGGAAGAGTAGCAGTCAAGAAACCACTTTTGAAAAGACTAAGGCTAAAGCCCACAAAGATTGGAATGAAGATCAGTTGAAAAGAGTATTATGGCGTAACAAAGTTTTACATTTTTTGCATTTAGCAGACACCCTTATCCAGAGCGACTTACAATTGATACAGTCTTACAATCCAAGCAATTGTGGGTTAAGGGCCTTGCTCAAGGACCCAACGGTGGCAGCTTGGCGGAGGTGGGATTTGAACCCTGGACCTTGTGGTCCATAGTCCAGTACCTTATCTGCTAGGCTACCACAGTCCAAATCTAATGGTGGCCTAAAACTTTTGCACAGTACTGTGTAAACCGGAATACTCAGGCTTCAGGCAGAGTCTAATTTACTGCTGGCAGAACTTTTAGTAATGCCCCAAGTCTTGAGCATTTCCTCAAATTCACCTGCTTCTGTGTGCGAGCCCAGCGACTGCTTGTAGTACAAGCCGCTGGAGAGCGCGAGCCATCGCTGAACGCTACATGGCCATGCTAATGAAAGACACGACAGACTCTGCCATGTACATCAGACTAACGTCACATCACATTAGGTATCCACTGATTTTTGACGAGTGTGATTACGTGAATAAAAAGGAGCTCAGTAACAGGCCGGTACCATTATACAGTGCAGATGTAGTGAATGGAGATTGGGTTTAAAAATGCTTGGGCATTCACTCAACACGTGACTTGGGTGTAACTGCTTTATTTTTATTCACAGCAGGGTTCATCTTCGTCTTCTGTTCCTCAAATAGTCCTACCTGGACGTTTATCGCGTCCTAATTCAGCATTGAGGAGCTCCTTAAGAAGTACCGGTTCTAGCATGGAGCAAAAGGACAGAAGCACAGGAAATGAGAACGCTCTCACTTACTTCAGCCACATTGTCAAGACTCCACGTTTATCACTGTGGAAGGATCCAGTACGATCTCAGACGCTGGACAGCGGACTGACAGCAACGGCGACCACGCCGAAAACAGAGCTGAGGATCCAGGAGTCCTTTGAGAAGGACGATGATGGGAAATCAGATCAGAACCATAACGAGGACATTCGACTCAGAACGTACAAGCGCTTGGGCAGTCTGGAGGACACCATCCGCGAGCTGGAGCTTAGCCTGCAAGAGCTCGACCCTCAAATCCCTACCGGGGACCAAACCCAACCTTTGCCACCACAGCCTGAGTGCCTCCGAGGGTCTACCAGAGATTCCAGCCTTGTCAGGAGGTCCAGCATGAAGAGCGCAGGAGGAGAGCTCCAGAGACCCCCCGTCCCACCCAAACCCACTGTAAAAACTGACAGCACCCAGGTTCAGCAACACACTCATCTATTAGGGTCTCTCTTTCTTCTGGGCTTCCTGCAGGTTTTCTGTACTCAAGCTGCCACATTTTCCTCTCTGTTGTTGACTCTCTTGTTACAAAGAGATCTTTTGACTGTCTGACTCCATGTCCTTCTGCCTATTAGCGAAGTTTCCATCAGCTTGGTAAAGGTGAAAAAGCACAAGCGGTGTCCAGGTTATGCACCCTGGTGTGAGGTAGCTTTATTCTTATCCTGTAACTGCACATCCAGAGTGCTTTATTCCAATTAGACAGTCGTATAGAAAGGTTTTGGCACCCTTGGACAAATTACGCCTGTTGTTTTTCTCAATGAAAAGAACATAATGTACTTTACAGGGATGAAACTTAAATGTCCCAGAGTCATGGAAATTTGAATGCAGTTTTTCATGTTTTTGTCCATTAATTCGTAGATAAATATCCGCACTGTATAAGGTATTATATGCCTTAATGGAGCTGTATTGTACCGGTGCTCCCTGATTTACAATGGGGATACAGTACGTTCTGACAAATCCATCAGTTTAATGGGTGTTTGGTAGAGCGGTCTATACTGAATCGTAGCGGAGCCTATGATAAGAAATGATAAGTTAACGTTTAAAAATAACACTTACGTTAACCTACAGTTGGCCAAAATCATGAACACAAAACTACATGAAGAATTCTCATGGAATTTAGTAAGGACTGTATTGAAAGTGAAAAGTCAAAGCAAAACACTTACTCAGGGTGCTAGCATAGCTGCTAATGCTAACTACAGCCTGTGTTCTGGAGCATTAAGTTCCTGTTTCCCTTTCAGTTAGCAGTCATTACTAACTAACACATAGCTCATTATATGGGATTCTAATTTATAGTGTTTATAATCCTAAAACGCAAATCCTGTTTTAGCATTGCCCTATCCTGGTCCTGGGACATTCTGGCGCCAAACCCAAAATTCGTCGGGTTCCATCCAATCTGTCAGGGTTCTGTAAACACTACCTTCACGTTGCAAACCTCTTGCACGATTTTAACCCAGGCCTTCATTAACTGCCATTTCCAATAGTTGTCTCTTACCACTGAGCCATTAGAGCCGCGATTATTATAATAACCCTAGACCAAAATTATTTGAACACGTATCATGTGGTAATACAAAGTGTATCACATGTATCACAACTTTGTATTATTACACTATAATTGTCAGTGCACGTTGGGTTATATATAAACTAGGTGGCCAATTTCTCACTTAAAATTTTATCATTTTTAAAGGTTTAGGACTTGTTTTTGTCCCACCTCGACAGGGGCTTCCACCTGTCGAGTTTCAGAGTTCCTCCTGGTCTAGGGGGCTGGGTCCGATGTAGACCAGAGGTGCCCCCGTGTGACACACATGATACTAAATTCAGATGGACCTTCAGTGTAATACCTATCAAAATGGCCTCGTCTATAGGTTTTTGTAAAGTATCACACACTAACAAAAACAAACAACTTTTTAATGGAAAATCCGTCTGATGGAAACTTACCTCCTGCCTTCTCCTGCTCTAAATACTGATGATTAAGCTGATCCTTCTCTCGCTGTCTTTTTTGTTTACTTTGTAACAATGCTTACGACTCTCTGCTGATGAAAATAAACTGCCTTTTCTTCTCGCTGTTTCTCCTGCAAGGTCTCCCGAGTCTTTCTTCTCCTGATTGTTACCGCTGTGCTGTGTCTGACCTTCCATCTGGTGAATAGCGCTGTCTGGTGCTGTCTCGTGTCTCTCAAATTTCAGAAAATACATAATGTAATAATGGAGCATGATTGCAAATGTTGACTCACAGGTTGGCTATTAATATACAGTACCAGTCAAAAGTCTGGACACCCCTTGGACTCATTCAATGTTGTTTCTTGATTTTTATTATTTTCGACATTTAATATTAATATTGGAGACATCAAAACTATGAAGGAACACATGGAGTTATGTAGTAAACAAAAAAGCATTAAACGGACTACAATATGTTTTATACTTACATTTTTTCAAAGTAGCCACTTTTTGCTTTGATGACAGCTTTGCACACTCCTGTCATTCTCTCAATCAGCTTTTCAAGGTCATCGCCTGGAAAGGGTTTCAATTAACAGGTGGGCATTGTCAAGAGTTAACTTGATGCCTTCTTAATGAGTTATATTAAATAAGTATAACATTTATTCTGGTTTGTTTAACACTTTTTGTTTACTACATGATTCCATGTGTTTTCTCTCATAGTTTGTTGTCTTCAATATTTAATCTACAATGTAGATAACATTACAAAATAAGGAAAAACACTGGGTGAGAAGGTGTGTCCAAACTTTTGACTGGTACTGTATGTTGTATTTGTCACATTTTGAATGCATTATAAATACTGCTGAACAACAAAACCCAGAGCTGGATCTAATTTATGTCCTTTGGCAGATGCCCTTATCCAGAGCGACTTACAACTAATAATCCAATTGTGGGTTAAAGGTCTTCCTCAAGGACTCAACAGAGGCAGCTTAGCAGAGGTGGGATTTGAACCCTGGACCTACTGGTCTGTAGCCCGCTACCTTAACCGTTAAGCCGCCACATCCCTATCAGGATCCAATCAGGACAAACCAAGCATGCACCACTACGTGCCTCCAACACCAGTCTTCTAGCTTTAGTACAAGACACCAGAATTAATCTTAACAATATTCCACTTCTGATTCCAACATTAGAGATCAAGCAAGGAATGAGCATAAACATTAAACCTGTCAGAAGCTCCAACATGTTATTTTTAATCAAAAGCACAAGACAATCTCATCAAGCCAGCTCTGCAAACTAGGAGACTAGAGAGTTCTACTTCTTCTCATAATGTTCCTCTTGGCTGCTATTGCTGGGAATGTGATAAAGACGACATCACATTGGAGCAGCCAAGGGCTAATTTGATATCTGGAATAATCTCAATTACTTATACCCTAAAGTACCAGCTAATTATATTGTTCTAGGAATTAGAACCCTATGTACGAGATGAAGTGTCCTGAAAACACAAACCTCAATCACAATGACTGTCGTGTGCATGCAGTTGCAGTTGAGAAACCTCGTGTTCCTTTTTTCCAACATTTTAAATTCAATTAGGCAGTTTGATGGTGGGCAGCAAGAGAGAGTTGTTCTAGCTGAGAAGATCTTCACATCAGACTGTCAGAGTAATACGTAGCCCCGCTGGTCCCTTCTTAAAAAATGAAGGCGTGGCCACGACTTAAGGTGTGGGACTGAGATCCTAATGCATAGAAATAAGTTAGTACGATGTAGGAAAGAGATAATTATGTACTACAGAGTTACCTCGGTTCTCGTTGTTAATTTGTTCCAGAAGGCTTGTTGAGTACCGAGCAAATTTTTCCCATAAGGAATAATGTAAATTGATGAATCCGTTCCAGACCACCAGAAAATCCAGACTGTATAAGGCGTTATATGCATTAATGGAGTTGTATTGTGCATGTACTCCCTGATTTAGGAAGGGGATATGTTCCGACAAATCCATCATAAGTTAAACGTGTCATGAACTGAAAAAAAGTGTTTGGTAGAGTGGTGTATACTGGATCACGGTGGAGATATGGAAAGGATACAATGATAAGTAATGTTTAAAACACTTGCATTAACCTACAGTTGGGCAAAATCATTAACACAAAGCTTATTTTATAATAAAGTGTTGAAAAGTAAAAGCAAAACACTTACTCTATTGGTGGACACAAGGTGCCAGCGTAGCTGCTAAGCTACATGTAACTGCAGCCTGTGTTCTGGAGCATTCAATTCCTGTTTTTGTTTTGGTTGGCTCTTATAAGTAACGCTTTTCCCAAACCCCCAATCAAGGATGTGCACTTCGTCATCCTTGAAATAGAGGCCAATGGCCTGTAGGTGGGTGTAAACCATGGAGTCCTGGCCTGATGAGGAAGCTCTCCATTTTGCCAGTAGCTGTTTGGTTTCCCCAATTTACATTTCCCAGCAATTCTCCCATCATTTAACAGCATACACTATATTGCTGTGTTTGTGACCTGATCCATGGGCTGGACCAGTTTCTGCATCATTACCACGTCTTTATAAGTTGTGGCTACGCCTTAACTTTATTAGGAAGCGACTTCACCAGCAGGGCTTCATAGAGTAATGCATGCATGTACAAAGGTTATGTAGGAATGCATGTCTTGTTTTTTTGGCAATACCAACGCATTTTATGGTGTTGTTTGTTAGACTCCAGTCCATCATACGACCCGCTAAACACACCTTCTAACCTTGCTGTTTTAAACCTAGCCCATAATTCTGAGGAACTGCTGCTTCCAGCAACTGGATCTTACATCCAAGCCACAGGAGGTCTATGGGATGTTTCTTTGCCGATAGAGCTGACTGTAGAGAATACAGCACGCTGTACAGCAAAAGCAATTAGAGACAGTCTAAATATACCAAAAACTAAACGAGAACATGATGCAATGAGTGTCATAGTCAGCAGTAGCATTATTTGTATGTAATTATTTTAATAGTAAATTAAGGAGAGAGAATGCATTAGTTCCTATTCTTAAAAGAAGATGGATTAAACCAACACTAGCCAATTATGGATGTGTGTAAACTCACAGAATAGGATTAGTGCCTCCCTCATAACAAAGCATGAACAGTAATATGAGCAGCTGTTTCAGAAAAACCTTGTGATAGTCCTTACCCTCCAGATAAGTAGCTGTTGTGTGGTTTGGAACTGAAATTGATTATGGCTTTAATTGGAGACGAATTTGTAAATTTGTTGGCCCAATAATGTTGTAGATAAGACATGCCCGAATTCCTCAATCCATCAGAGGTCAACCTTTCCAGTCTGGTAACTAAGCGACCCTACCACAGACCCGTGTGAGCGGAGAGGACAGAACGTTCTGCACATTTCTCTCAGCAATAATTACAGACACGGAGCTATTATTAGTGTCTTTTCTTTCAGATGCAAAGTGCTTTACTTTCCAAACCTTCCCTGAGTGTCTTGTCAGGGTGCTTGTAATTCTTGCACAGTCTCTGCCTGTCAACTTGCTGCGATTGTTTGGTTTTATAGTTTCTACCTTCACAATGGTTACACAAAGCAGCACAACAGAGTTACCGAAGGCATCTTTTAAAGACAAAGCATTCTGTTTTACTCCCACATATCCTCGTCAGGGTCACGGGAGGGTGGGACGCCATTAAACTGGCGTCGATCTGTTACAGGGTTCTGCAAAAACATCACCCGACCTCCACGTTGCCAGGTTCTCAGGAACTTCTGTTTTTCGAGTTATCCCCACTGTTTTCTCAGCCGTTTGTGGCTTAGAATCTGACAGAACTACGTTTCTGAAACTCAAAGAGCCTGATTTTGTGCAGACACTGCTGCAATGCTCGCAAATCCATCACTTGCCACTGTTGTTTTGTTTCTAGATTTTGGGGGTTTTCTTTGTACATGCACACACTTACACCGGCTACCAAAACCTACCAAACTCATACGTAGGACAGAAGGTTAGAATTCCACATATGCCCTGTTCTAAATTCATCTTTCAATCTTTGTGTGTGTCTATCAGACAGGTGGTGGAAAGGCGATATCACGACTAAAGCATCTTCAGCAGAGCGGCTCCGACAAGAGCAAACTGAGCAAACAGAGAGACGAATTCCTCAAGAGTCAGGGACAACAGCAGGTACGAAGCTCGCACCCCTGGCCTCTTTGGCTTCATTTAGTTCACAAACCTGAAGCTTTAAATCCAGTTGGTATTCTGATCCTTTGAGAGATGAGGGAACACTCGGGCCAAAAATAATGTTTTCCCGCAGTGACGTACGAGGTATTTTAGTCTCCCTTCCCGCTATCCTGCTATAATGAATGACTCTGAAAAAGAAAGCTAATAAGTTCTGCACCAAGTGAGTGTTTATCAGTGGCACATAACTCACATAGCACTTCCTTCCACTTCCTTGCTGTCAGAAAGCTAAACGTTGGGTTTATACAGTGAATAATTATGGCAGGAATTAATGTGAGACAGCAGATGGTATTTCACTGTTTTCATTGACACTCCTGAAAGCGAAAGCTTTACTAGGAAGTAACCAGGTGGCACGGCGGCTCGGTGGGTAGCTCCGTCGCCTCACAGCAAGGATCCTTTCTGGGTGGAGTCTGCATGTCCTCCCCCTGTTCCCATGGGTTTACTCCGGGTACCTCCCACAGTCCAAAGGCGTCTAAGTTGCCTAAACACTCTGAGAACACTCTGCCTCTTTTTGGATTTCACCATGTCTTTTTCACATCATCAACTTAAAAAAACAGACGCGAGCCAAGATTAGTGTGGAAGCTCTAGTTTGTGTCACTTAGATAAACAAGATAACTTCTATACAGTCACTGTGAGCTTTATCACCATCGTTCTCCAGCCTTTCCGTTCTATTCTACCAGATCTTTTCTTTAACATCATGTTTTTATAGTCAGCGTGTTTCTTGTCCTATGAGCTCTTGTGCTGTGCTACTAGCAGGACAAGCTGTTCTGCCCGACAACCGAGCTCTGATTGGTCAGCCTTATTTTAGCGCATCAGAACAATGCAGAAATTAGAACAGGCCCCGATTAAAGATCAGCATCACAGTCCATCAGTTTCGGACTCGGTGTGAAGGATGGCACTACTATGCTTGTTCTTTTTCAAAACTTGACGTGCATTTTTTTTTGGTCAGTAAAAATCTTAGCCTTTAAGGTACTGATATTAAGGTTAGGTGTGGCGTTAATTAACTACGCTAACCATCATGTCAATGGAAAGTCCCCACTAGCATAGTGAGATGTTGTCTGTATGTATCCGTCTGTCTGTCTGTCTTTGTCAACATTGTGAGGACCAAATGTTCCCACAAGAGTAAACATATGCGACAGATTTTATTGTTCCAGAGAAAAAAATTCCAACTTTCTTTTGAAAAATCAAATAACCAGTACTTAAAGTTGCAGTTAAAGTTAAGGAAGGGTGTAGGCATGGCTTTAAGAAACTATAGTAATATTATGTCAATGGAAAATATGTTTTTTTTTATATGTATTTATATATAATATAAATGTGTGTGTGTGTGTGTGTGTGTGTGTGTGTGTGTGTGTGTGTGTGTGTGAGTCGTGAGTCATGAGTCAATCTATGAGACGGCTTTCTGGAAGTGATAGGAAACGGGTGATGTGACGTCAGTCAGGGACTCCCATAATTCCCTTCCACAATAAAAAAAAATAACCATAAGCTCCCACAAGACCCAGCAGAGTGAAGGGGAACATGAGAACGACTTTAAAAGTGTTAATTCTAAAAGTGAATCACATACAACAATAGGTGGAGAAGAGAGAAGATGGATGAAAGGGTGAGCAGACTGAGTCACAACCAGTTGGAGTCGGAAAGAGAGTAAAACAAGCTGCTGATAACTGGTGCATGTTGTTATTGGTTCAAATAGCACATATTGGGATAGCGGGAGTCCTACCTCGTTCCTGTATTCTCAAAACCCCAAACAGCTTTTAATGATATCAGAGTAATCTGATCATATCTGATTGGCTCTTCTGTAAGTTATCTCCAGATTGTTTGGGCTTCTCTATAATAATGATTTCAGTGGAAATTGGTACTTGTAGTTTTAATAATATATCTTGATGCATGCTCAGTAATCCAGGTAAAATCCCAAAAAGTTGAATCTGTTCATCTGGATATAAGGTTTTGGGGAAGAAACGTTTCGTCACTCATCGAAGTGACTTCTTCAGAGTAAAGAGAGGAGTAAAAGAAGCCATTTTTGTAAAAAGGGAACGCCCATCCCTGAACCGAGGAGGGGGCCTCAGAGTACACCTCTCACCATCTTACAACGCCGCTATCGCAGCCCTTTCCTAATCCTGTTGTGAATGGCACACGTGGCCATTGTCATTAATGGATATGGTAATCCACATATTAAACTGATCACCAGTCCCATTGTTAAGCAATCAGTCATTATGCAAATATGCTGTATATAAGATTGGGAAGTTTTCCAACTAGCTGAGACTGAAGAAGTCACTTAGATGAGTGACGAAATGTTTCTCCCACAAAACAGATGGACAGATTCAAATTCTGGGTTTTTAATAATACACATTCACCAATCACGCCTCCTTGTTTCTAGGAATTGTCCATTTTATCACTTACCATATAGATGCACCTTGTAGTTCTACAAGTACAGACTGTAGTCCATCTGTTTCTCTACATACTTTGTTAGTTCCCTGTACGCTGTTTTGATGGGAGGACTATTTTCAGTCCAGCAGTGACAGTGATGTGTTTTTAAAACTCCAGCAGCACTGCTATGTCTGATCCGCTCATGCCAGTACAACACCCACTAACACACCACTACCACATCAGTGTCAGTACAGTGCTGAGAATGATCCACCACCCAAATAGTACCTGATCTGTGGGGGTCCTGACCATTACAGAACAGTGTAAAGGAGAAGAACAAAGGATGTAGAGAAAAAGATGGACCACAGTCTGTAATTGCAGAACTACAAAGTGAATCTACATAGTAAGTGGAACTGATAAAATGAACAATTAATGTAGAAGCAAGGAGGTGTACCGGGGAGTGTAGGGAGCAATAATTATGGTACTATAGAATGTATAAAGACAACCTGGCCCATTATAAATGAATTAAAGCCCTTGCACAGAAGAAAGAGAAAAATAGGTTCATGTTAGGCAGAGCCAGAATCCTTTAAGAAATCGATATATATGGTGAGGTATATTTTCGCTCGTATTATTTGTGTTTGAAGTTTTATTCAAGAATGAACAGAAAACATAATAATAACGGTATTATAGAGTGTATTAAAAACATCTTGGATAGCTATAAATGAATTAAAGCCACCGCAAAGCCAGCCTTATGTTTTATTCCTTATATGTCAGTGGCTCAGCTGGCAGTAAATGCAAGAGTGAAACAGAAGCCAGAAATTTGAGCTTAGGCTTGTTTAATTAAAAAAGAATTTAAATGATTCTGTTTGAAATTGAGAGCATGGCCTCCAGCATTATCACATACGTATAGATTTCCAAACTCTCACTCACACAGGCATATCATGTACAAACACTTGCTCTTTCATCTCAATCTCTTTTTTATCTAGCCTTCTATCCATGCTTGCCCATTGCTCTCCATCTCCTTTTTCATCTTTCTTGTACATGATCGGCCTGTCCATTAGGCCACTTGGGCAACTCACAGCTCTGGCATGGTGAAAGCACCCTGTGTTCAGGTTTATGAGTGAGGCTATGTTTGGATTTCTTTATAAAGGAAATGAAAGTAAACTTTGACAAGCTATTTAATGGGACACTAGTAGAGCAACTACCTGTCAGTGTAACCAATGGCAGTGGTCTTAAATAAAGGCTCAAACCTTATATGTTCAATTTCAAACAAAATGAAGACGCCTTAATGATACGATGCAGTTCTTAACAGTGGGAGTTAAACAATTTTATTTCCAGTTCTAATTTATTATAATTGTTAAGACCTCTGTCATTAAAGCGAATGAACCTTGATCGGATGGTAGTTAAACAGTACTTGCCTGTACCTGAAACATGCATTCTGCTGAGTTATATATTGTCCACCCTATGCTCTCTCAAACGTAAGAAAGCAGTAATTAATGTGATAAAACTGGTGCGATTGGCAAAATGAAATATTTTAATCATTTTCTACCAATAATAAGAACCACAGATAAATCAAGTCATATCATGCTTTAATCTCTCTCCCTGCTTCGGCATCCCAACGTTTCCCTTACTCTGCATTTGCATTAACAGCATAAAGCAGTTGACCTTACGCAGAGCGTCTTATAATTAAGCTGAGCAGTTGAAGA